>WEIT01022395.1:5468-31422 GCA_013389985.1 Dryoscopus gambensis
TTGTCCTCACGCCCCATCCCCACCCCCATTCCCACCCCGAGGACGGCAGAACGATCCCGATCCCTGCTCTTCCCGCCCCCCGAGACCCCGCAGTGGCTTTCCCCGCGATCCCGATGCCGGCGCTCACCCATCACATTCAGGAACACGTTCCCGGAGGCCAGCACCACCTTCTCCCGCGTGGCTCGGTCGTAGATCCCCACGTGGCACTCGTAGGGACCGTTGTCCGAGATCCGGACCTCGGGAAGGCTGCAGAGCAGGAAACCACTCACCGTTCCATCCCCATCCCGTTTTCCCGTGGGATTCGGCAGTCAGCGCCCAGACACCGCAGTGTTGGGCAGGGATCAATAAACTCTTAATAACTCCAAAGGCTGCCGGAGGAGGTCGGGAATGTTTTAGCAGCCGGAGTTCCCCGGCACTGACAGCTCCTCCGAGGGGAAGGAATTGCGTTATTGGAAGAGACGTGGGTGGGAGGGAAAGGCACAAACCCGT
The DNA here is from genome assembly GCA_013389985.1 of Dryoscopus gambensis. Lineage (NCBI taxonomy): Eukaryota > Metazoa > Chordata > Aves > Passeriformes > Malaconotidae > Dryoscopus > Dryoscopus gambensis. The sequence goes on from WEIT01022395.1 coordinate 5,958, forward strand.
GACCACGGAGCGCCGATGGAAAACCTCTGCACTGGACCCACCAGGCCACCCCAGCACGGCAAAGTCGGGGGGAAAAAGGGCAAATCCCAAAAATCCGAGTGAGCCCGGAGCGCTCATCAATCCGCCTTTTATCCGGAGGCGTTAGATAGATGTGGGAAAACGGGAGAGGGGGAGCTGTGCCGAAGGATCGGTGCTCCTGGAGCTGGGAATGCTCGGGAGGCGGCACAGGGGTCACTGCTGACGGGCAGCATCCCGGCTCCCTGGTCAGCAGCATCCCACCTTTCTGGTCCTCAGCATCCCACTTTTTTGGTCCCCAGAACCCCTCCTTTCTGGTCCCCAGAATCCAAAATTTTTGGTCCCCAGAATCCCAATTTTTTGCTCCCCGTAATCCCACCTCTCTGATCCTCAGATTCACACCTTTCTGATTCTCAGATTCACACCTTTTTGGTCCTCAACATCCCGCATTTCTGGTCCTCAGAATCCCGCTTTTTTGGACTGGAGAATCCCACCTTGTTGGTCCTCAGCATCCCATAATTCTGATCCCTGGAATCTCACATTTCTGGCCCTCAACATCCCAGGTTTTTTGGTCTATAGCATTCCACCTTTCTCATCCTCAGTGTCCCACCTTTTTGACCCTCAACATCCCACATTTCTGGTCCTCAGAATCCCACCTTTTTGGGCCAGAGAATCCCACCTTGTTGGTCCCCAGCATCCCATAATTCTGATCCCCAGAATCCCACCTTTCTGGTCCTCAACATCCCACTTTTTTGATCCCCAGCATCCCATAATTCTGATCCCCAGAATCCCACCTTTCTGGTCCTCAACATCCCACTTTTTTGATCCCCAGCATCCCATAATTCTGATTCCCGGAACCCCACCTTTATGGTCCTCAGAATCCCACCTTTTTAGGCCAGAGAATCCCATCTTGTTGTTCCTCAGCATCCCACCTTTCTCATCCTCAATATCCCACATTTCTGGTCCTCAGAATCCCACTTTTTTGGACTGGAGAATCCCATCTTTTTTGGTCCTCAGCATCCCACTTTTCTGGCCCTCAGAATCCCGCCTTTCTGGCCGGCAGCATCCCACTTTTCCAATCAGCAGCACCATCCCGCCTCACCAGCTGGCACCATCCCACCTTTCCAGCCGCCACCATCCCACATTTCCGGGCAGCACCATCCTGCCTTTCCAGCTGGGAGCATCCCACATTTCCGGGCAGCATCATCCCGTCCCACCTCTCCAGCTGCTCCCATCCCTCTCCTTGCTGGTCTGCGACTTCCCACCTCCCCGGCAGGAAGCATCATCCCGCTTCTCCAGCTGGAAGCATCCCACGTTTCCAGTTGGAAGCGTTATCCCGCCTCTCCAGATGGCAGCATCCCACCTTTCCAGCTGGAAGCGTTATCCCACCTTTCCAGCTGGAGGCATCCCACCTTTCCAGTCGGAAGCGTTTCCTGAGGATCAGCAGGAAAACGGGAGCACCGCTCGGATGGGGGCAGGTTTTGCAGGCCGAAAATAGGGAAAAAAAATTCCTAAAAACTGGCATTGAATAGGAAACAGGGGCTCACCGCACGGTGGATTGGTAAACCAGGTCTTCCCGCTTCCGGTAGTTTTCCATCTGGGAAAAGTTGGTGGAAAACATGGCATCGAAGGTGAAGATCTTCTGCTTGATGGTGCCGCCGTCAGTGACCTGCAGGAAGCAATCCCAGTGTCCCGAATTTGGGAATTTTGAGCCCATTTTTGAATATTTCGAAGGGTTTTTATTCGGAGAATTTGAAGAAATTTGTTTGGATTTGAATAGATTTGTTTAGATTTTACTATGGTTATTTATATATTAGTGCTAATAATAAAATTAATGTATGTGTTTACCTTTTAGTATAATTTTGGAATTTTAACATTTATTTGAATTTGAATAATTTGGGTTTTAATTATTTGGGTTATGGATTCATCCCATGGGTTACGCATTCATCCCATGGGTTATGGACTCATCCCATGGATTATGGAGGCACCCAGGGGGTTATGGATTCATCCCGTGGGTTATGGATGTGCCCTGAGGGGTTATGGATGTATCCCACAGGTTGTGGATTCATCCCGTGGGTTATGGATTAATCCCATGGGTTATGGATGTATCCCATGGGTTCTGGATCCATCCCAGGGGTTCTGGACCCATCCAAAGAGGGTTCTGGATTCATCCCAGGGGTTCTGGATCCATCCCAGGGATTCTGGATCCATCCAAAGGGGGTTCTGGATCCATTCCAGGGGTTCTGGATCCATCCAAAGGGGGTTCTGGGTCCATCCAAAGGGATTCTGGATCCACCCCAGGGGTTCTGGATCCATCCAAAGGGGGTTCCAGATCCATCCCAGGGATTCTGGATCCATCCAAAGGGGGTTCTGGATCCACCCCAGGGGTTCTGCATCCACCCCAGGGGTTCTGGATCCATCCGAGGGGTTCCAGATCCATCCCAGGGTTATTCCCCGCTCCATTCCCCACCCGAGTGCCGCCATTGACTTTTCCACCTCTCTCCCCCTTTTCCGTTCCCCTTCCCGCCCCTGGAGCAGCTCCGATCCCTCAGACTCCGGGGGCTCCCTCTGCTCCCGAAAACCCGCGGGGAGGAGCAGCCCCGCGTGACCCCGACCCTGCGCTCCAGAGCTGCATTCCCATGATTTATGAGCGGAATAAACAGAACCCTGTAGCTCCGGCGGCTCCGCCCTGGCTCTCCCGGATCCATCCATCCCCTCCAGCACCCGGGAGCTGCCGCTGGAGCTTTGGGAAGCTGCCAAAGTCCAGGAGCGAGGCAAGACAGGGCGAAAAAATGGGAAAAATCCCTAAAATCAGGAGGGAATCCGGCCAATCCTGAGATGCTCCACGAAAAACCCAACTTCCCAAACCCGGGAAGCTCCCTGGAAAAGGAGCAAGAGGGAAGGAGGGGTGAAAAACCCCGGGAGAAAGGGGAGATTTGCGGGGATAAAAATAAATTTGCTGGGATATTTTTGCCCTTCCCGTTCCCGCCGAGGTTTCTCGGATTTGCTCCGGAGCATCGGCCACTCCCGCATCCCTCCTCGCGGAGGGGATTATGCAAATGCAGCCCCGGCTCCCGGGAAAGTGGGTTAATCCAATATTACCGAGCGGGAAAGGGAAGGGAAAACCTGGCGGAGACGGCGGAGCCGAGCAGAAAAAAATTCCTCCCTAAAAAAGGGGGAGATGGAGCCGATTCCAAGTGGGAATTTGGGATTTGGGGCAGGTTCGGAGTTCTATTCCCTGCCTGAATGCCCCTGTCCAGCATTTAGGGGTCCATCCATAAGTAATTGTAGGAAAACCCATCCCGGATTCCATGGAAATGCTCCCATGCACACATCACATTCCAGGAGCCGGATTTGGATCCGTCCGGAGAGCTCCGGGAATGGAGAAGGGGCTGCTCCTTGTTCAGGGAGCAGGAACGGGATGGGAAATCCAAGGAGAAACATTCCCAGCTGCTCCATCCCATGCCACGCCCTTTCTTTGCCTCCTCCGGGAGTTTTCCATGGAAAACGTCAGGTTTTCTGGGATAGAACCTCTTGTGGCTGGCAGCTTATCCCACATTTTCCCAGAGGAAGCTCAGGATTGGTGAAGCTGAGGCAGGATCAAGGCTCGGGAGCGGTGATCCAGAGGCAGCTCCAGCCTCCAAATCCCCCCATTCCCAAATCAAACCAGCCTCCAAATTCCCCCTTTCCCAAATAAAACCACCATCCAAATCCTTCCTTTCCCAGATAAAAACAACATCCAAATCTCCCCTTCCCAAATCAAACCAAGCTCCAAATTCCACCTTTCCCAAATAAAACCGACTTTCAAATCCTTCCTTTCCCAAATGAAACCAGGCTCAAAATCCCCGCCTTTTCCAAATAAAACCAGACTCCAAATCCTTCCTTTCCCAGATAAAAACAACATCCAAATCTCCCCTTCCCAAATCAAACCAAGCTCCAAATTCCAAAAGAGGCTGGAAAAGCGGGAAAAAGAGGTCCCTCCTTTCCCAAATCAAACCAGAATCCAAATTCCCCCCATTCCCAAATCAAACCAGCCTCCAAATCCTTCCTTTCCCAAACAAAAGCAGGCTCCAAATTCTACCTTTTCCAAATAAAACCAGCATCCAAATCCTTCTTTTCCCAAACAAAACCAGGCTCCAAATTCCACCTTTCCCAAATAAAACCAACATCCAAATCCTTCCTTTCCCAGATAAAACCAGGCTCAAAATTCCCCATTTTCCAAATAAAACCAGGCTCAAAATCCCCACTTTTCCCAAATAAAACCGACCTGCAAATCCTTCCTTTCCCAAATAAAACCAGCCATCCAAATTCCCCCTTTCCCAAAAAAACTGGACTCCAAATTCCCTCCTCTCCCAAATAAAACCAGCTTCCAATCCCCCCTTTCCCAAATAAAACTGGGCTCCAAATTCCCCCCTTTCCCAAATAAAACCGGCCTCCAAATCCTCCCATTCCCAGATAAAACCAGGCTCAAAATTCCCCATTTCCCAAATAAAACCAGGCTCAAAATCCCCCCTTTCCCGGACCAAACTGGCCTCCTCATTCCCTCTTCCCAAGCCATCCCACATCCCCCCCGGCCGCCTTTCCCAAGGCCATCCCCGCTGCCTCCCCTCCTCCCCGGAGGCCGATATTCCCTCCGGCCCGACCTCCGCCCGCTTCTCCGGCCTCCTCCGGCCTCGCCCTCCCGTTCCCGAGGCCGCGCTGGCTCCGCGTTCCCGTTCCCGGGGGTTCGGGGCTCACCCGGTACCAGACGATCTCCCGCATCTTCCCGTCGGTTTTGAAGTTGCATTTCAGGGTCACGGCGTCCCCCACCACCACCGGCGGCAGGGGCTCGATGCTGACGGTCAGGTAGGCTGGGAAAAGCGGGAAAAAGAGGCTGGAAAAGCGGGAAAAAGAGGCTGGAAAAGTGAGCTGAGCTCCCGGGAAGTTCGGAGCGGGGGTTAAGTCGTTGTTTTCCAGGGGTTTTTATGGATTAACAGTGCTGTTGGTTCCCGGGGAGCGCCCAGCCAAGTCCAACGATCCCCAAAAAAAGTCCAAATCGAAGGAAATCCTTCGCGAATCTGGGAAAATCCCAGCAGGCCACGGTTCCCACTGCAAATTCCCATCCTTCCTATGGAGCTCCGGTTCTCCCATCGTCTGCCCCTCGCTGCTTCTCTCCCCACGCTTCCATAAAACCTCCCCAATTCCTCATTCCCGATGGGAATGGGTCCAACAGGAGGACGCACAATCCCCACCCGGCGCTTTTCCAGCTCCTTCCCAACCTCCCCACAGCCAGATGCCGGATCCATCCTCGCTCCAGAGGGAAAAGCGGAGCCTGGGTAGCTCCATTCATCCCTTTTTTCCCTCTTTCCCCTCGATTTGCCAGGAAACTGGGAGCAATTGCATTCCCGGTTTATTTTCCTGCCTTTGGATTGACAGCCCGGCAAATCTCAGCTTTTCCTCAGCACCATTCCCTATTTGACACTGGCACATCCCAAATAAAACCCCCTCACCCACCCCTAATTCCCATTTTTTTTTAAAACACTCCTTGTGCCAGGCGGGAAAACAGCCGAGAAAAAGTTGGGAAAGCAGGAGCAGGTTTGGAAACGGGCCTGGAAATCAGAGATTCCTTAGCCCTGGGAAGGGGGGAAGGTGAATTCCCAGGATTTTTTGTGCCTCCCAGGCAGCGATCCGAGGCTCAGCATTCCTTGTAAAACAACTCGGAGGTGCTGGTGCCATAAATCCCAGGCACGACCTGCGGGAGAACACGCTCCGGGAACACGTGCCGGCTGCGGCAGCAGGGCAGCGTGGCCTGGAATATTGAACACCGGGATAGAGCCGGAAAATCCCGTTCCGTGCTGCTCCTGGGGGGCTGCCGGAACAGCTCTGCACGAGGAAAAAAGCAGATTTTTTGGGATTGTTTGGGGGCAGGGCTGAGGGTTAAATCCCTTTTTAACCCCCAGTGATGCTGGGAATGAGGGAATTTCTGCACAAGGAAATATGGGGAAAAGGTGGATTTTTGGGATTGTTTTGGGGCAGGGTTGAGGGTTAAATCCCTTTTCAGCCCCGAATGATGCTGGGAATGGTGGAATTCCGATGTTCCATCCCGAAATCCCGGTTTTCCTTGCTGGGAGCCACCGAAATCCTGGCTGGCATTCCCTGTCCGTCTGCGGCCAGTGCCTTTCCAGCCTCTCCCGCCTGCCCAGGGTTTATTTTTGCTCCTAAAGCGGGGATTAATTCCCTGCGACTGCCAGGGCTGCACGAGGGGCCCTCGGATTCGGGGCTCGGCGGGTGGAAAAGGCAGGGACGGGGGAAGGAGGAGGGAAAGGAGGAGGAGGATGGATGGAGGAAGGGCGGCCGAGGCCTCTCCAGCTGCCCCGATTCCCCTCGCTCGGCTTTTGACATTTCCGAGCGCCGGGATGAGCAACAGGCGCGGGAAACCAGCGGGGGGATGAGCAGATCAGGAGCCGCCGCGAGGAAATCGGGATGCGTGCGGAGCAGCTCTGCCTTTCCACGGAGCCGGAGCCTCCGGGCGGGATCGCGGCTCCCGCCTGCCCCCGGATCAACCGGAGATGAAAGGGAGCCGGGGAGGAACCGGCAAAGCCGGAGGGGAGATTGGATTTTCCCTCGTGCCCGTGGGATGTGGAGATCCAGGAGTTCCCAGAGCGGCATTTCCAGATGTTTCCCATCCCTCTTCCCAGGTTTTTCCCTTCCAGACCCAAGCACTCCCATGGGAAGCAGAACCATCCCCATCCCAGTCCATCCAAACTGGAGACTGGATTTTTCCTCATGCCCGTAGGATGTGGAGATCCAGGAATTTCCAGAGCGGCATTTCCAAAGGGTTTCCCACCCCTCTTCCCAGGTTTTTCCCTTCCAGACCCAAGCACTCCCGTGGGAAGAGGAACCATCCCCATCCTGGTCCAGAGCAAAGATTGGATTTTCCCTCCTGTCCACAGGATCCAGGAGTTCCCAGAGCAGCATTTCCAGATGTTTTCCATCCCTCTTCCCAGGTTTTTCCCTTCCAGACCCAAGCACTCCCGTGGGAAGAGGAACCATCCCCATCCCCATCCATCCCAGGTGTTGTTTGGACCATTCCCTGATTTCTGGCGGATTTTTAAAGTCAAAAAAGCACCGAGTTTGGCGCGGCCCCAGCCACTCAGCAAATCCATGCATCCAAGCATTTTTCCAGCTTTATCCCCTTCCAAGCCCATCCCTGTCCTGCATCTTCTGGGTGGCCAACAAAAAAAGCCAAAAATGGGCATTTTCCCCCACCTCTGCTCCCTCCCTGGGCTGGAAAACCACTCGGAGCTGGCAGTGGGAGCGGATTCCACCTTTATTCCTGGGAATTCCAGCTTGGCTGGGCCTTGAATCCGGACTGAAAACACCAGAGCGGAACCACGGGACGCTCCCGAGCTTTTCCCTCGTGGAGAAGACAAAACTCTGGAGCTCCAGGAGAGCCGTGGGATGAGGATCCCGCAGAGAGCTGAGGCCTGGGAGGGGAGGGAAAGGGGGAAACCCCAAACGCCCCAAGAGCTCAAATCCAGAGCGAAACCACCACGGAAAGTTGTGGAAAGGAAGGAGGGAAGAGGGAGAGGGAAACAGATGCCGAGTCCCCGCAGGAGCCGGCCAAGGACGCGCGGCGGGGAGGGGGGAAAGCCAGGAGAACAAAGGCAGGCGCTGGAAAATGAAGCGGGGATCCAGATGGAGCCGTCCGGACCCCGCTGCTCGGCTGCGGCTGACGCGCGAATCCCGGCCCTCATCCCCCCCTTCCCGTCGCTTCCCGGCAGGGAGCGGCTGCGAGGCGTCGNGTCGGCGCCGCTCCAGAGCCGCCCGCGGCTCCCTTTCCTTGGGATTCACGGAGGGGAACAAAGCGGGAGTGACGGGAATGGCTGGATGGGGAGAACTCGTCCAAAAGGGCTCCGAAGGATGAGCCCATCCCAAATTTCCATCATCCATGGCGTTATCAGCGTCCTCTTCTCAGCACCCCCTTATCAGCATTCCATTATCAGCACCCCTTTCTCAGCCTTACTCCATTCCCTTTTTTTGGGAATTTACTGAAAGAACAAAGCGGCGGTGATGGGAATGGCTGGATGGGGAGAACTCCTCCAAAAGGGCTCCAAAGGAGGAGCCCATCCCAAATTTCCCTCATCCCTGGTGTTATCAGCCTTCCTTTATCATCATCCCCTTATCAGCTTTACACCACTCGCATTTTTTGGGAATTTACTGAGGGGAACAAAGCAGGGGTGATGGGAATGACTGGATGGGGAGAACTCCTCCAAAAGGGCTCCAAAGAGGGAGCCCATCCTAAATTTCCATCATACTTCGCGTTATCAGCCTCCCTTTATCATCATCCCCGTATCAGTAATCCCTTATCAGCCTTACACCACTCGCATTTTTTGGGAACTTACTGAGGGGAACAAAGAGGGAGTGACAGGAACGGCTGGATGGGGAGAGCTCCTCTAAAAGGGCTCCAAAGGGGGAGCCCATCCCAAATTTCCATCATCTTTCCCATTATCAGCCTCCCTTTATCATCATCCCCTTATCAGCTTTACACCACTCGCATTTTTTGGGAACTTACTGAGGGGAACAAAGCGGGAGTGACGGGAACAGCTGGATAGGAAGAACTCTTCCAAAAGAGCTCCAAAGGAGGACCCCATCCCAAATTTCCGTCATCCTTCGTGTTACCAGCCTCCCCTTATCAGCGTCCCCTTCTCAGCCTCGTTCCATTCTCTTTTTTGGGGGATTTACTGAGGGAACAAAGCAGCGGCGATGGGAGCTGCTGGATGGGAAGAACTCTTCCAAAAGGGCTTCAAAGGAGGAGCCCATCCAAAATTTCCGTCATCCCTTGCGTTATCAGCTTCCCCTTACCAGCATCCCTTTATCAGCCTCACTTGGCTCCTTTTTTTTTGGATTTACTGAGGGGAACAAAGCGGCAATGACGGGAACGGCTGGATGGGAAGAACTCTTCCAAAAGGGCTCCAAAGGAGGAGCCCATCCCAAATTTCCGTCATCCCTCGCGTTATCAGCCTCCCTTGATCACCATCCCCTTATCAGCATCCCCTTATCAGCATCCTTCTCTCAGCCTCGCTCCGCTTCCCCTTTGCTCTTTTCAATCCGAGATTTTCCGGAGAAAGCCGGGCCGGGCCTCCCCCGGATCGGATTCATCCCTCTGGAAGTTCATGCCTCTGATTAGATCGCATCCCTGGCGAGGGGAGGATATTTTTGCCGGCAATCGCCAGGAATTCTGGCACCATCCGGTTTAAAGGGAATCAAAAAAAAAAACGGGAAAAGGGAAGGGGGGAGGAGAGGGGGAAGGGAGGGTTGAAGGGAATGTCCTTTGAAATCGGGAGTGACGCGTTAATAAAGGAGAACATCGGAACACGCTCGGTGCTTCCGATTACAAACGAGCTCCCAGGGATGAGGCGGGAATTGCTCCAGCCCTGGAAGCGCGGGATGCTGGATAAAAACCCCGTTCCCGGCCCTTCCCGGCATTCCAGGGGGATTTTGACCCACAGACGCAGCCGGGTGCTCCATGGGAATGTCCAGGGGCTGAAATCCCCCACAGGGCTGAGGGGAGGGATGGGTGGGAATGTCCCGAGGAAAGGCTGGGAGCGACGGAGCTTCCCGAGGAATCCCAGCACCACAGGGAGCCCCTTCCGCATCTTCCCTGATTCCTTCCAACCCCCATTGAAACCCAACATTTGTTCATCCCGGATTTCTCACCTCCCCGTGCTTCCCGAAAAGCCGTTTCTCACCTCCCAGCACTTCCCCAAAATCCCAAAAACCGATGGAATCCTGGAATGGTTTGGATCGGAAGGGACCCAAGGGACTCCTCCCACTGCCCCAGGTTGCTCCAAGCCCCGTCCAGCCTCGGACAAATCCCGGGATGGGGCAGCCCCAGCTGGGGATGGATTTTCCCCCTTCCCAAACTCCAACCCATCCCCATCCCTTTAGGAACGGTCCTTGGGAGCGGCAACGGATCCAAGCAGAGCAGGAGCTCGGGATGGAGCCGGAGGAGGGGATTCTTGGAATCCACCTGCTCCATCCGCCTCTGGAATGTCCCTGCCATCCTCAAGGAGGCGGTGATGACACAAACACCTAGTCATTTTAATTAGCCAGTGATTAACGGGGTTTATCCATAATTCCCTCCCATTCCTCCACCTCCCTTTTCCAAGCCGGGGCCAGGATGGGACGTGAAAACCGAGAGGGAACGGGAAAACAGACACCAGCACTCCCCTAACGGACGGATATCCCGCAATTCCCAGGATTTAAGGAGACCAGGAGACGTTTTGCCCCTTGAGGTGGGATCCGAAGGGGTGCAAAACCCCCCTGGAAAAAGCCGGGAGCGCTCCTGCTGTGAATTCCTGACCGGGGAGGTTGGAATGGCCGTGGCGGATCCAGGGATGTCACCCCCGGATCTGCGTGAACCGAACGCGCCCTGCCTGGCGCCACTTTGCAACATCTTGTCCATGAAAAATTCAGCAGCTCCAGCTGTTCCCGGGAACGCAGCAAATTTCTTCCCGCTCCCTTCTCTGCTCCGGCCATGCCTTATTTATGACATTCCAGGACAGTTTATGGTCGGAATACGGCACTGCCTCTCCTCGTTAACCCGGGACGGCTCCAAGGGCGAGGAATTCCCGGCTGGCCCCATCCGGAGCGGTCGCGTTTTGCTGAATCCGGAGCTTTTCGTCCCGGAAAGCTGCGCTGGGAATTGATGTTTTATTTAAACGGGAATAAGCGTTTGACACGGGTTTAACGCCAGCCAGGGAATGGGATGTGACAGCCGGAGTCGGCGCCGCGCTTCCAAGGAAAATGGGCCTTTGGGAAGGGGGAAAAACGGGCTGGGGGAGCCTCGTGTTGAGTTTTTCTTGGATGTTCATCTTTGCTTCCCAAAAATCCACCAGCCGAGCGCCGGCGGGGTTAAACATCCCCAACCCCTCTGCTGCCTTCCCAAAAATCATCCCAGCTTTTGGAAGATGGGCGTATTCCCTAAAATAAACCCAGGAAAGTTGGCGTCACCGCCGGGCGAGGAGGAGCCCGGGCTGGCAGGGAGTGAAAGGCATTAATCCCAGGAAAATGGGATATTAACGGGCCGAGCAGACAATTAAGAGCCGGTAATTAAAATTCCTCTTCCCTCACAAACATCTCATTAGGAGCCACTTCCCTGCCTCATTTCCATAAGTGGGAGGGAACAATTCCGCAGCTGGATCTGGAATTATTCCTTCGGGGGGGGCTGCTGGACCAAACCAGCTCCTAAATTTTCAAGGATCGGGATGAAATGCATGGAACGAGCAGGGGGATGTCCAGCCCGTGGTTTGGTCCATTTTCCTTGGATTAATTCTGCCTAATCCCATGGATGCATCCCGAGCCTCGTTAGCGCTTTGTGACGGGAATTGATGGTTTGGATCAATCCTTTGGATCCATCCATGGATTGAGCGCGGCCCCTTCGGCCTCCCAGCCCCTTTTAAATGAAGATGAGGCGAGGGAACCTCTTCGTGGTGGGGACAGCTGGGCCCCGGGGGCTGCTTCCGGTCACATTCCGTGAGTGAAACGTGTCGGAATCACGGAATGACGGAATTTTATGGATCAGTCCTGCCCGGAGAAGCCGAAGCTCCTCCATTCTTGGAATTGCCCAAGGCCTGGTTGGGCTTGGAGCACCCTGGGATAGGGGAAGGCATCCCCATCCGTGGTAGGGAATGGGATGGGATTTAAGGTCCTTCCAATCCGACCCGTTCCATGACTCCCTGTTTTTATAAAGGACAGCGCAAACCCCGGACCCAGCTCCCAGGGATTTCAACACCCAAATCCCGCTGAGATGGAATTTTTCACCACTGTCCAGCTTCCCTTTTTTTTCCCCCTTAAATCCCAGATTCGCCCGAAGGAAAATATCCTGAAGAAAAGGTATCCCAAAATATCCCAGTCCAGCGAATCTCTGTGATTCCCAATGTCCTTGTGTCCATGGGAAGCACCTCCAACACCACCTGAGGGCTTCCCAAGGGTTGATGCTATGGATCTTCAGGAAAAATCCATTTTTGGACCTGTTTTTCCTCATTAGGAGCTCCAGAGTCCCTTTTATCTTCCAGAGGGGTGGGATTGGCTCTTATCAGCTCCGAGATCCCGGCCCGGCCAGGGCGGCAGCTCCAGAGGCGGCAGAGAAATGAGGAATGTGATCCAAGAGGATCCTGCTGGGCTGAAAGTGATCCAAACATTCCAGCTCTGTGGGATTTTCATCTCCAACCTCAGCACAATAGAGCATTTCAGAGGGAAAGGGAGAGTTCGGGCACTTGGGGCTGGAAAAGCCACAGGGAATTCGGGATTTGGGAGCCTTCCGGTGCTGCCGTGTCCTCCCATCTCCCCGAACCCTTTCCATCTCCTCCTTCCCACATTTCCACCTTTTCCCTGTCCAGTTTCCTTCCCACAGTGGCTCAAGCCCAGCTTTCTCCATCTCCAGTAAATCCCAGGAAAACCCCAGCGTTTTCCGCCTTTGCCAAACAAATCCGGGTGGGATTGAGCCGTCGGAATCAGCTCCGTGGCCTGGGCACGGACTGGAATAAATCCCCGAACGTCTTCATCCGGCTTTTTCCAAGCTCCTCGGAGCTGTTCCGGCTCACTGGAGCACGGGATGAGGGAGCCCATTCCCGGCTCGGCTGCAACTCGCGGCAGCGATTTCGCGCTTGTTCGACATCTCCGGCGCAAATCCACCGGGAACAGGGCATTCCAGGAAAAAGATGGATGTTCGCAGGGAAAAACCATGACAGTTTTCCCTGGATGGAGCCCAGGCCCTGCTAGAAACCCCTGGAATGGCCTTGTAATCATCATTTGGATGTTCAGGGGGTCCCTCATCCTAAAAATTCAGGGATTTCCCGGATACTCAGTGATGTAAATTCACCTTGGATCCAGGGACCACATCCCGCCCATCCCAAGAGCCAAATCCAGTGGCTACAAAACCAGCGATGCTGGAAAAGTGATGGTTTGAGGATGAATGCAGGAAAAACAGAGCTGGAGGGAAGCAACAGCCACCGGAAAAACGGGATCAGTCAGATTTGGGAAGTATCTCCAGGGATGGACGGGAATTATCTTCCATTTGGGACAAAATTCCAACTTCCCCGAAGCTGAACCCCCCGGAAGAGAATCCCCCTCCACGAAAACACACAAAGAAGGATCCAAGATCCTTCCAAGACTTGGGAAGCCTCTCCCAATCCCAAAATCAACTCTGTCAAGGTGCAGGCGCTGCAGAAAAGATGGATTTTCCCACCCCGCGCCGCTTATCCGCTGGAACGTGGTGGCTGCACTGATATTCCTGCTGATTTATAGGATTTTATCAGCTGCCACCCCCCGCACAGCCTGGGAATGAGGGGCCGTAAATCACGCATGGAATATTTATCTCCGGATTGGAAGGATGTTTAGGAGCATTTACGGGAGCACCGGGAAGTTTTATTTATAGTTTTCCCCCTCTTTCCACGTCCAGCGTTTCCATAAAATCCCTCCGCCTCCCAGCAGCGCCGGAAGAGGGGGATATTTCATCTCCACGTCTTCATCCCACTGATATTCCCGTAAAATATGAGGTCTGACATCCCACCGGAGCTGCCACGGCTGTTCAGAGCGGTGGCGTGGGATGGGTCCTTGGGATTTTGGGAAGAACTCGGGATGGGTCACTGGGTTTGGATTTTGGGAAGCGGTTGGGTTGAGTCATTGGGTTGGGATTTTGGGAGGAGCCCGTGATGGATCACTGGGATTTTGGGAAGAGTTTGGAATGGGTCACTGGGTTTGGATTTTGGGAAGAGGTTGGGAGGGGTCATTGGATTGGGATTTTGGGAAGAATTTGGGATGAGTCATTGCATTTGGATTTTGGGAAGAGGTCAGGATGGGTCATTGGGTTTGGATTTTGGGAAGAGTTTGGGATGGGTCATTGGGATTTTAGGAATAACTCAGAATGGGTCACTGGGAAAAGCTTGGGATGGGTCAAAGGGATGGGATCCCAATGGGTTGGGATTGTGGGCAGAGCTCCTGGTGGGTCAAAGGGTTGGGATTTTGGGAAGAGGTCGGGATGGGTCATTGGGTTGGGATTTTGGGCAGAACTCCTGGTGGGTCAGGTTGGGATTTTGGGAAGAGCTTGGGGTGAGTCATTGGGATTTTTGGAAGAGCCTGTGGTGGGTCAATGGGTTTGGACTTTGGGAAGAGCTCCTGGTGGATCGTTGGATTGGGATTTTGGGAAGAGCCAGCTGTTCGTCCTCATTCCGCTGCCATTTCCCTTGTTCCTTTAACCCCTTTTCCACATTATTTAAGGATTTTTCCAGATTTTTCACTTTGTTTGGATCATTTTGGGCACTTTCAGCATCCAAAACGATTCCTCATCCTGGGAAAGGAGGGAAAGTCAATCCAGCAGGGCCAAATTCCCTCAAAATCCCGGCACCATCCCTAATTCGGAGCGACGGCTCCGTCGGCACCTCGTGGCCTCTTCCCAGATGTTGGAGCAGCTGCCGGAGCCAAAACAGAGCCGAAAATTCCTCGGGGTCAGGATGGGTCTGAGACGCCCCGTTTGATAAATGGAGATCGCGCCCCTCATTTGCATCTACGCAAATATGCAAATCAGGGCTGATTCCCTGCAGCTGCCGATCAACCTCCCCCTGGGTAATTAAGGCAGAATCCCCCAAATCCGTCGCTCCCCGATTTTATTCCCATTCCGTGGGGTGAAGCCGATGGGTTTTGGCCGAACGAGGCCCGGCAGGTGGGAGGTGCCACCTCTCATCCCAAATTTTCCCTTTTCCAGACAAACCAACCCCGTTCCCGCAGGGTTTGCCGCGGGTTTCCTCCACATCAGCTGGATTTTCCTCGGAGTTTTCCTCCCGGGAGCGCTGCCACCCCCCGGTCGGGGCTATGGGGCAGGAATTCCCTCCTGCTGATAAATCCCAGGAGGGATTTCCTTCCTGCCTTTTCCAGCAGATCCCAATGAACCTCGAGAACGGTAAAAAAAACCCCAATTTTTCCTTCTTTTCCCCTGTTTTCTCTTTCCCAGCTCCCCTCAGCTGCCCCGTGGATCACTCTCCATGGATTTCCATGGATTCTCGTCTTTCTCCGGCAAATCCCAAACTCACCACATGAGGAATTTTCCTACAAGCCCAATTGTGCCGAGCAGGAGCCACCACCAACCACCAAATCCACCGGAACGCCTCCGGAACAGCTCAGCATTCCCTAAAACCCTTCCAGCAGAGCACGGTGCCTCCTCAGCACCTGGATTAACCGGGATTAACGCTCCGGGCCGGAATGTCCAGGTGTCCTCAGGGTTTAGCAACCGCCCCAGGGCTAAAAATTCCGCCCACCACTCCGCTTTTCCCTGATTTTTAATCAAGCAGCTCCGCGGGAAGCGCGGCGGGATCCGAGCTCCGCGTGCAGATGTGGCTTTAATCCCGAATTAAGCGCGGCGGGAGAAGGAGAGGCCACGTCCTAATCCCGCCCCGAAAAAGATTGGAAACGGGAATTTTCCCCGCACCGGCAGATTCCCAGCTTTCCTTTTCCAGCCGCTCAGCTCTGCGTCCTGACAGGGAAGAGATTCCCGGCCAGTCGGATCCTCTTGGGATCTCTCCCAGGGAGCTGCACCCTCTGGATGCTGCCCCGGGGCACGGGGATTATGGAAAACCTCACCTGGGATAAAGGATTTTATCCCCAGCCAGCGGCGCTGAGCAAAATCCACCCCGGGAAAGGAATTCCAGAGTGCAAAAACGGGAATCGTTGTACCCGGCCTTCCTTGTTAGAGCCCCAAACCGGAGCTGAGGGATTGGAAAATCGGGAAAAAGAATTCCGAGCCGCTGGCGGAGCTCAGTCCACAGCTCGGGAGGGATTTGCCGGCTGGAGCCGAGGGTTTTCCCGCTGTTCCACCTCCGTCGGGATGAGGATTACGGCACCAGCGGCCAGTTCCGGGAAGCCACGGCTCGGGGTGTTAATCCCGGCTGGAGTTAATCCCGGCAGGAATAATTAACGGAGCGGGAAGCAGCCGGGAGCTGCTCCCTGTCCCTGGCAGTGCCCAAGGCCGGGCTGGAATGACGATTTATGGAAAATGTCCCCGTCCAGGGCAGGGTGGGATGGGAGGAGCTTCAGTGTCCATCCCAACCCAAACCATTGCACCATTCCAGGCCTTTCCGTGCCTCAGTTTCCCCGCTCGCGAAGGGCAAAGTGAGGCCTTTTCCAGCTCATCCGAGATCCAGGAAAATCCCGTCCCGGAGAAATCACAAAGCATTATTGGAGATCCCAAAAAAAATCCCGGAGTAACAGCAAGGGGTTACTAGTGATCCCAAAAAATCCCATCCTGGAATAATAGCACGGGGTTTTTAGAGATCCCAAAAAAAATCCCGGAGTAACAGCAAGGGGTTACTAGTGATCCCAAAAAATCCCATCCTGGAATAATAGCACGGGGTTTTTAGAGATCCCAAAAAATCCTGGAGTAACAGCAAGGGGGTTTTAGAGATCCCAAAAAATCCTGGAGTAATAGCAAGGGGGTTTTAGAGATCCCCAAAAAAATCCCATCCTGGAATAATAGCAAGGGGATATTGGAGATCCCAGAAAATCCCGGAGTAACAGCAAGGGGATATCAGAGGTGTTACTGCTCCCAAAAATAACCCCAGGAAGGAATTTTCCCACCTGAAACTCCCCAGCCCTCCCTAAAATTCCTCTTTTTCCAGCTTTAGCGGGAGATCCGCAGGCTTGGGATGGGGAAAAGAGGGAAAAATCATTCATCCCATCAGGGCAAGTCGCAGGATTTAGGTCTGGGAGCTCCCGCTGGGTTTCCCGCCGGCTCCGAGCAGGTTTTCCCAAGCCCAGGTGGCCCTGGAGAAGGGCGTGACCCCGACCCGGCTGATGAATTCCCTGATTTATTTCTCCACTTGCCGGAAATCCAATTATCCCGGATTTCTGATTGGTGACAAATGAGGAGCCATCGATTCCCCCTCCCTCCCAGCCGCCGCCTCCGGGCGATCTCCACTCCCTCCATCGATTCCCGCGCGGAGGAGCCGGGAAGGGATCATCGTAATGGATATTTTGGGATTTTTTCCTTCTGAACTCCTTCTCCAGAGGCACAACCTCAGGCAGAGGGAGAGGGAAAACAAACCCGGTCCGGGCGGGAATCCCAGGAGCTCCAAAATCCACTTTGTTTTTGGAATTCTGGGTGTTATGTGCGGCTTCTTCCCAAGGAAATGACCTGGGGGGAGCCTGGGGCAGCCAGATCGGCCCCAAAGGCTCCCCTGAGCTGCTGGAAAACCCTCGGTGTTCCCATGGGGAATGTTCCGGAGGCTTCGAGGGAAGGAGGGAAGGAGGGAAGGAAGGGAGGGTTGGGTTGTTGGGACAGGCTCCACCACGGCCACAATTCCCACCGGAATTCCCAGCTCTGGGATTTGGCCCTTGGCCTGGTCCAGCCTCTCCCAGGCACTGGGACAAGGGGCGGCTGCATCCCGAACTCTCCCTCATCCCTCAGGATGGCCGCGATCCCATCCCTCGGGATCTCCCTGCTCCAGCCACATCCCAAAGTCTCCCTCATCCCTCGGGACGGCCGCGATCCAATCCCTCAAAATCTTCCTGCTCCAGCCCCATCCCAAACTCTCCCTCATCCCTCAGGACAGCCGCGATCCCATCCCTCAAAATCTCCCTGGTCCAGCCTCATCCAGCTCCACCTTTCCCGTCCTCTCCAGCCCCATTCCCTGGACACAGCGGGATTGCCGATCGCCGCTCCCTCTGCTCCGGATTCACACTCCGTGATTGATAATCCCTCTGCTCTCCCAGTAATTCCGCGTCCCTAATGGGATTAACGGATATCTCCCTCTTCCAGCCCTGATTCCAGGCGCTGATTCCCCGACACTTCCCCGCTCCCACGGAGAGGAAGCGCGGGGCCGTTCCCTGAATCCTGATCCATCTCCACGGAGCCATCCTCGGGGCCCTGTTCCCGCTGCACACCTTCGTTCCCTGAATTCCGATTCATCTGCATGGGGCCATTCCCTGAATCCCGATCCATCTCCACAGGGCCGTTCCCTGAATCCCGATCCCTCTCCACAGAACCATTCCCTGAATCCCAATCCATCTCCACAGGGCTGTTCCCTGAATCCTGATCCATCTCCTCGGGGCCATTCCCTGAATCCCAATCCGGCTCCACAGGGCCATTCCCTTAATCCCGATCCATCTCCACACCACTGAGAAATTACTGCTAATTAACACCTTTCCCTCTCCCAGCACTTCCAGGGTGTTTTCCATGTTTGGATTTTCCCGCCAATCCCGAAGGCCAACGGAGCGAAATCCCAGCCCTGATTCCTGCTTTAGCTCTGCTCGTGGGATGTTGGCGTTTTTTGGGATCTTTTCCCCCAAATCTGACATCCTGGGGGTTCTCCCGCCCCTGGCTTGGTCAGCCTGAGATGGAGCAAAGCTGGAAAGTTGGGAGGAGATTTTTTCCCATGGCTCCACGTGGTGTCCGTGACTCCGCTTTCCCAAATCCGTCCCTATTCCCGCATCCGTCCCTGTTCCCGCTGCACACCTTCCATCCCCAATCCTGCCGGGATGTGGAGCATCCTCAGACAAACCAAACATTCCCATTTTTCGCCCCGTATTTCCCTTCTCTTCCAGGAGACTCCCGCCCGACCTCGCAACCAACCCAAGGAGTGGGATTGGGAATGACAGCGGCAGCCAGAGCTTGGAAAAGAGGGAAAAGCCCGCGGCAGAGCCTTGGATCCGCCGGATGTGCCGAGAGGCCGCGGCTCCGCGTTAATAAAACATAACCAAGCGTGGGATCATCCAATATTCCGCTAATTCAGTGCTCCCAGGGGGGCGGGAAGAGAGGCCGGGAATGCGGGAGGTTTGGCTGCTCACCGGGGCGGAGAGGAGCGCCCAGGATGTGCAACAGCTGGACAAGCCCTCCCTTCCCATTCCCAGTTTCCAGGCTGGAAGTGCCCTCCCTTCTCATTCCCAACCCATTTTCCAGGCTAGAAATGCTCTCCCTTCCCATTCCTATTTTCCAGGCTGGAACTGCTCTCCATTCCCATTCCCGTTCCCATTTTCCAGTATGGAAGTGGTCTCCTTTCCCATTCCTATTTTCCAGGCTGGAAGTGCCTGCCTTTCCCATTCCCATTCCCATTTTCCAGGCTGGAATTCCTCTCCATTCCCATTCCCATTTTCCATTCCCATTTTCCAATACGGAAGTGCCCTCCCTTCCCATTCCTAGTTTCCAGGCTGGAAGTGCCTGCCTTTCCTATTCCCATTCCGATTCTCCAGGCTGGAACTGCTCTCCATTCCCATTCCCAATCCCATTTTCCAGTATGGAAGTGCCCTCCCTTCCCATTCCCATGTTCCAGGCTGGAAATGTCCTCTTTCCCATTTCCATTCCCATTTTCCAGGCTGGAAGTGCCCTCCCTTCTCATTCCCATTCCCATTCACATTTTCCAGGCTGGAACTGCTCTCCATTCCCACTTCCATTCCCATTCCCATTCCCATTCCATTCCCATTCCCATTCCCATTCCCATTCCCATTCCCATTCCCATTTTCCAGGCTGGAAATATTCTCTTTCCCATTCCCAGCCCATTTTCCAGCCTGGACGTGCTCTCCTTTCCCCGATCAAATCCTTTCTGCCCAAAAACTCCGGGATTTTTTTCCTCCCATTTTTTTCCCCCGACAGGAAGCACGGAGCAGATCCGGAGCGTGACCCACACAAGCCAAGAGTGGTGGAAGCATCCCAACCATCCCATTGTCCAAATCCTCTCTCTCCCTCCATGGAATCTCCCAGATTTCCCAGCTCTCAATAAAAACAGCCCCGCAAATTCCGAGGGACAGGAGGGTTTAATTTGGGAAGCGCGTCCCAGAGCTCCGCTCGCCTCCGATGCCCCGCGCTAATTATGGCGGAAATTCGGGAGGAATTCCAACGATCTCCGCTCCTCACAAAGCGCTTCCCTAGGGAAAAAAAAGCCGGAATAACGTGGGGAGATGCAAACAGAACTTCAAAAGAGCCACCAGGAGCCGGCGTTTATGGAAAACATCTCATTATCCAGTTCCAAAGGGAAGGGCTGCAAGTGGAGCCAGAGCGCTGGAGGGTTTTCCATGTGGGATGAGCTCTCTGGGACCCTCGTTCCTGGTGGGAATTGCATCCTTTGGACCCTTTCTGGAACAGGATGTGCCCATTGCATGGTGCTTTTCCAGCAGCAGATCCAGCCTCGTATCCCACATGGAAAATCCGGGTGCATCCAGTGTTTCCATCCATCCCCATGGAAAATCCCATTCCTCAGCGGATCCAATCTTTCCATCCATCCCCCGTGGAAAATCCCACTCCTCAGCGGATCCAGTGTTTTCATCCCCCATGGAAAATCCCACTCCTCAGCAGATCCAGTGTTTCCATCCTGCATGGAAAATCCCATTCCTCAGTGGATCCAACATTTCCATCCATTCCCCGTGGAAAATCCCATTCCTCAGCGGATCCAACGTTTCCATCCATCCCCTGTGGAAAATCCCATTCCTCGGTGGATCTAATGTTTCCATCCATCCCCCATGGAAAATCCCAATCCTCAGCAAATCTGGTGTTTCCATCCCCCATGGAAAATCCCACTCCTTAGCAGATCCAACGTTTCCATCCCCATGGAAAATCCCGCTTGCCGGCGGATCCAGTGTTTCCATCCCGCATGGAAAATCCCACTCCTTAGCAGATCAGTGTTTCCATCCATCCCCCATGGAAAATCCCAATCCTCAGCAAATCTGGTGTTTCCATCCTCCATAGAAAATCCCATTCCTCAGCGGATCCAACGTTTCCATCCATCCCCCATGGAAAATCCCTCTCCCCAGCAGCTCCCTGGGAATATTTTGGACCCCTCGTCCTTTCCCAGCTCCCCCAAACCCTCCTACCCCGCTCCGAGTCACGGGATCCTCCCGCGATCCGACATTCCGGGGGTTATTTCGGGAGGAAAGCCGGGAAAGCAGCCAAATTCCGCCCCCGGTTCTCAGGATGCTCCCGGAGCTGCGCAGGGTGGGATGGCAGAGCCCAGGCACGTGGATCCCGCGTGGATCCCGCATTCCCACGCTTTGCGCGGCTCCATCCGCAGGGAACGGGGGCGGCTGGGCCTAAAAAAAGGAGGAAGATTCTCCACAGAACAGCGGGTGTATCCCAAATCCTGGCCCAGGAATCCAGGCTGGGAATCTTCCGAAGCCTTGGGGCCAAAGCTTTGGAATTCTCTCTCCAGAGGGGCAAAGCCGGGCTGGGAATTTTGACCCCATCAAAATCCCTTCGCAGGCCATTCCCAGCCATTCCATGCGGGTTTTCCCAAAGGAAAGACGCAGCCACGGAGAACTCGGGATGAGGAAGGGGAACATCTCCACAAGAGGCTCACAAGGAGCTCATCCACATCCCCCTCGTCCCAAAATTGGGATGATCCTGAGGATTTTGGTGGAATTTGCTGAGCTGGAGCCTTTGCGCCCCTCTCCTGCTGTTCCAGCCACCCCAGAAAAGCCGGAGATTCCCAAATCCATCCCAGGACATCCCATGGGGACAATCGGCGGCCAAAAGTGTCCCTTCCGTCACTTCCCTCTTTTCCAGGTCCCAGTTCCAGGGGCAAATCCCACCTTGGGACCAGCCCGGCACGAGCGGCCTCCAAAGCAATGTCCTACCCTTAAATCCAGGCTTATCCACGGAATTCATCCCAAAAAAAAGCATTTCCGTGGATGCGAGGCCGTCATGAAACAGATCCAAGCGTCACCTCCCATCACCCTTCATCCCACCCATCCCTCTGATCCCAAACTCCCCCCACGGAGCATCCCCCCGGCTCCAGCCCTTCCCGGGGGCTGCGGATCCTTGGAAAAGGAACCAAGAGGTGGAAAAGCAGGAGGTGCATCCCAAAGGAAGGTTCCCAGCTCCCGCTTTCCCTGTCCTGGCCCGGTGGGAAGCGGCTCTGGGATTTATCCCCGGGCACAGGGAGGTGGAGTCGGGCTTTAATCCCCTCTGCCCTCCCGTCCGGAGAAAATCAACCAAGGAATTACAGGAATGACAAATTATTCCGGAGGTTTGGGCAGGAGACAAAGGAATTCCCTGCCTCCCCTGCTCCAGGCGGGATTTTCCGGATGGAAAAGCACTCCCGGCACTGGAGGAGCCAAAATGTGTGGCCAGGAAGGGCTCGGTGGAGCCACAGTCCCACCTCCACAGCCCCGTTCCCATTCCCCCCACTGGGAATCGAGGATTTTCCTGGCGTTTCCCCAAACTCCTTGGAGTCGAATCCCAGCTAGGAGTGGGAACGAGGCACCTTCCGTGATCCAAAGGCTTTGGAGAGCCCCCAGTCCCTAATTTGATAAAATCAACAATTCCAAAGAGGGAACAACAGCAGCGGGTTATTATCCCTGCCTTTGGAATCCGCCCGCCCTTGGCATTCCCGGCGGATCCGGGGCCCCGGCGAGCTGAAAACAAGGCCGTGATTGACGGGTTATTCTGGGAAAAATGAAAAGAGGGGGAAAAGTGGGAAGGAGGGAACGGAACGGGAGCGCCAGCCACGAGTTCGGAACGAGCCCGGCAGCGCCGCCGCGAGCAAACAAAAGGGCACAGAGAGCAGCTGGGTTGGGAGCGATTCCAGCCCCATCCGTCAGCTGCATCCCTCCCGCCGGGATTCGCCAGCCGGGAACGCACGCGGCCCGAGCCACCTCCCAAAATTCGGGATTTGGGGGCTCCTTCCCTCGCTTCGCCTCTCCGTGGGGTCTGAGCGCCGAGCCGGATGCGGCGTGGTTGGAGTCAAGGATTTGTCTTGGAAAACTGGGAAAAAATCCCGAAAATCCCACCACTGGGGGTTCTGAGGGGATGATGGTGCTTCATCCCCCTGCTCCTGCTCCAGGTAGGAATTTGTGCCCGTTCCCAGCCATCCGGGATGAGATTCCAGCTCCATTCCCAGCTCCCTGCAAAGCTTTTCCCTCGGCAAGCGCTGCCGGAGCCTCGGGAAAATCTTGGCTCCGTCTCAGCCGAATTCCCGCAAAACCCACTCTTATCCCGAGAGCTTTTCCTAGGCAGATCCCGGAGCACGAGGTGAGAGCCAGTCGAGCATTCCCAAATCCCAAGGATTTCCCAGCAAGAAAAAGCATTTTTGCTGATGACTCCAGGGAGAAAAAAAAACAGGAATGGGAAACATCTCCGTGGGAAAGGGCGGCTGACGGGAATAACCCGGATGCTCCAGGACGACCCGTGGATTTGGGATGAAACGTCCAGGCAAGACCTGGAAGAGTTTGGAGGCACCTGAGAAGCCTCCAGGCTTCCAGACCTGGAAAAGTCTGGGAATGGCGCATGGGAATCTCCTGAGGAGCTGCACCTGGAGCGGGGCAATCCTCGGGATGGATCCAGGCTGGGATGAGCACACGGAGCAGGACCTGGCCATGGAAAGCTCCCGAGTCCAGTGCTGATCCCACAGCAGGAAAAGTGGGAATTCTGCCCTCTGGAGCTGCTGGAGTCCAGGGGAGGCTCCGAGGGGATCCAAGGAAAAGCCTGGGAGAGCTGGGAATGTTCAGCCTGGAGAAAAGAGAAGCTTTGGGTCAACCCAATTTTGGCCTTCCAGGACCTGAAGGAGCCGACAGAGAAGACGGGAAAAGTCCGTTGGAAAGGGCCTGGAGTGATGGGATGCAGGGAATGGTCCCCAGCTCCAGAGGGGAAATTGGAATGAGTTTTTGGGAAGGAATTCCTGGCTGGGAGGGTGGGCAGGCCCTGGCACTGAATTCCCATGGAAGCTGTGGCCGCCTCTGGATCCCTGGGAATGTCGAAGGCCAGGCTGGAGCAAGCTGGGACAGTGGGAGCTGTGGAATGGGGTGGGATTTAAGGTCCCACCCCACCCAAAGCATCCCGGGATTCCGTGGCTGAGCCTGCGGATGGAGTCAGGAATATTTCACAGCCTGCCCAGGGCAGCTCCGGGCTGCCGGCACCCGGATCCCAATTCCTCATCCCAAAGGGCACCAGCATTCCCGAGCCAAATCCCGGAGCATTCCCAGGCTCCGGTTTTGGGGGATGCCAACAATCCCGAGAGAATCTGGGGGGTGAGCACCCCCAAACCCAGCTTGGGGAACTTTGGGAATGCTCCGGGAACAGCCACGGGGGCTTTTCCATGGAGAAATGGAGCCGGGAATATCTCCCTGTCCCGGAGACGCTGATTATCCTGGAAAGGCAGGAGGAGAGGGAGGATCCTTGCCGGAGCCGCAGCTTCTTCCCGAGCTCCGGATTGGAAGCGGCAGCTCCCAAACGCAGCTGGTGGGAAGAGGGAGATGGGGCTAATTGGGAAAGGGCAATTAGCGCAGCCAGGGGGATTTTCCGAAGGGGCTGCGCGGCCCGGGTTTACCTGGAGAGGCTCTGTGGAAATGTGGGATTGGTGGAAATAGCAGGGAAAGCTTCGGAAAAGGAGCTGAGAGCAGGATTCGGTGGGAAAAGCATTCCCAGGAAAGGGCGGCGGGGATGCGGGGTGGATTTTGGGGATTTACAGGTGAATTAAAGCAGGATTTCATCCCTGCTCCTCCTTTTCCCTCATCCTCCCAGGGCACAATTCCCACCAAATTCCTCCTTCCATGAGAAAGTAACACAAGCAGGCGGCTCCCACCCCCCCAGGAAAAGCCCCGCGCTGGGTTTTCCCCCAAAAATGAGGAAAAATCAGCTTTTCCAGGTTGGAAAAGGATCCGACCTGCGGGTTCTGCGTCAGCCGGGAAAATCCCTGCCAGGAAAACCCTGAAGGGGAACGGAGAGGGGAGAGAATTCCAGGTAAAATCCCAACCGCAGAGGCCTTTTTCCCCAGCTGGGTTGTTCAGGGATATCCCCCAAGGACAGATCCCTGAAAAGCTTCAAACACTTGGATTTTCCTGGGGTTTTTTTTAAATTTTTTAATTTTTTTCCCTTCCCCGGCTGGGGGTGGGAAGCAGAACACAAACCACCGGGATAAAACCTCTGGAAATCTCCGGGAAGGCGACGCTTTCACCCCTTGGACACGGCCCTAAAACATTTTACAGGGCCGTGTTTGGGGCAGGGGGGCGAACGAGCCGGCCCCGATCCCGGAATCCACGGATCTGGGGAGGAGGGGCAGCTTTTCCAGCCCCTTTTCCCGGCTCCTTTCCCATGGTCCAGCCGCTGCCTCCTCCGCGTGGCCTCGTTTTTCCCTCCTGACGCCTCCTTAACCCACTTAGCCCCGGCCCCGGCGGCTTTTTTTGGGACAAAAGGAGAGGTTGAGCCGGGGACAAAGGGAATAAAGAAGAAAAAAAAGCCGGGATACGGCGGATGATGCTCCCGCAGGGCTGGAAAACACCTCGGGAATGATCCCGATCCCGCCCGGCTCCGTTTGGGGTCAGCTTTTCCTGACCGGGTGAGGGATGGAAAGCAGGGCTGGAAACCTCCCCACCTCCCCCCCCCAAAAAAAAGCTTCCCACGGATGATTTGTAGGGCGGGAAGCGCTTCCAGCGGATTCCTGGGGATCCTCCGGGATGCGGCGGGGGTGAGGGGGGGGGCGAGGGGGTGATAAAA
>WEIT01022397.1:6987-18754 GCA_013389985.1 Dryoscopus gambensis
CACAAGACGAGAGTCCCAGCAGCATACTCACAAGTACCAGCTTTAGAGGATTAGTTGTAAAACTTTTCAGAAATACAATGCTACAAGCCCTTCAAAGTTCCAGGGAATTTCTAGTTTTGAAAAGCTCATAAGTTCTCATGGCTTTATGATCATTTCTACTGCTGTGGACATCAATAGCATAATTTAAAAAAAAAAAAATCATAGTTTGTAAAAGATCTGTGGATAGTACCATAATAAACACAGGATATTTTGCTGAAGTAGTGCATCATGCTTGATTTAAAGGGAATCCATAAATGGTTTTGACCTCTTTCCCTCTGTGAAGTTTGGCAAGACTCAGACATAATTTTGAAGACAACATTACCTAGTGTTGCTGCAGACCTTCAATATTATCAAGAGTGCCAGCCAATGGGAGGCACATGTCAGAAATTGTTGTTGGGTAAATAAAGTGGTAATGAATTAGGGCACTGTAAACCTAGAGTATGATGGCACAGAACACAGCAGGGTTAGCAGAGCTTTCAAAATTGCTATGAGAGCCACTACTCAGTCTCTGCCTGTGAAACAGCATCTCTCTTCTTTAACGAGCTAACTCATCTTCCATTCTGCACTCATGAAAGTTCATAGCCTGTTTAAACGCTTCCATAAGCAACTATCTGGAAAGAGCAATTTGAAGATGCAGTCTGCCAATATGGAAAAGGTCTGAACTGTGTAGCTGTGATTCAATCTCAATTCTTCGGAAATATGCCAGAGTAGTTAGGCTGATGTAAGGGACAAGAGTAACCTACCACCAACCAGCCTTAAATTGAAAGGAAATGGTTGTTTACAATACACAGAAAGTAATTCTCCCAGTTATATTCTTTAGGTCACATCTTTGGATGCTGTTTACATTTTTAAACATTATTTTTCAAAATATTAATTGAAACCATGGTAGCTCAGGCTGCATTTGATCTTCACTTTTCTCCATTCTTGGTTCTGCTCTTAAAAATCATTTTATTAAAGGATGGCAAGGACACAGAGGTAATAACACAAATGAGAAAGGGAATCAGTTGTCTTTCTCTTTTAATACTTACTAAATTTTAGGTTGCTTATATACTGAAACCGATGCTGTGGGTGAGACCTGACGCAAAGAGGGGGCGGGGGCCAAGAGATAGGAGGGGCCTGCTGCCAGAAACTGGGATAGGGAAGGCAGAAAGGGACTGTGGGAAGAAGAAGGGGGGGTGATGGAGCATGCCACCTGGTGACGTCCATTTTGAGAGACAAAGGGATTACAAACGCCATTTTGAAAAACTGAGAATTCAACTCAGGCAGAGGGAATGGGAGAGGGGGCTAGGGAAGGGTCTGAGACGAGCGCCATCTGCTTGTCTCGGCAGGGGGCCTGAGGAGATGGAGAAATGCCAGGGAGTGCCTGTGCCCTGTGCCTCGTGGCAGTTTGCAGTTTTTTGGCTCTCCAGTGTGGGGGAAATAGGATTAGGAACAGAGGGAGAGGTAGGGGGAAGGGTTTCAAAGTGGGAGTAACTCCTGGAGCTTTTAATTCTCTTCCCTCATTCCTAACTGAATCGTAGATTAACTAATAGACGGAGGAATTTTGCAACAGAGGTGTCCCCTGCAGCTCTTGAAGCTGTTAAATTCATCCCCACAGAATCCCAAAAGGGGAGCTACCCAGTATCAGAAGGAGACACCCCAGCGAAATAGAGATAAAGCCATCTGATAGCCTGTTTCAACAAGCCCTTAGAAACTTTGTTTCCTCCCACTTTTAAAAACCTAAAACTTGAAAAACAACCTCTCGTGCGTGCGTAGGTAGTCTAACACCCATTTTTAAGTTCTAGCACAGGAGATATCCAACCAGACCACAGCAAAAGGAAGAACAAGAAAAGAAAGAAAAAAACTGCCCCAAGACCAAAAGACCTTTTGAATGCAGACCCCCACCCTCTGGGGACCCTATCGCAGCTTCCACTCTAGCAGGGGATGCTGTATACTTACCAAAACTCACAAAAGTTTGATCCCAGGGAGAAAAATCTGCGGTCTGGGTATTCTACCCAGAACCCACCCTCCCAGCTCCCAGCTGGCTGTCGACGGCTGGCAGCTCTCCCTCGGCGCAGCACCTTGCAAAAAGTGTCGCGCTGCACGTAGGGTGTTAGCAACACAGTCAAGGGTAACACTTAGATGATCTCTGTCACTCAGGACACCTTTTTCATGAAACTCTCCAAGCAGAGAATCCCACAGATGGGCGCCAACTGACACTGGTTGCTGGTTGCCAGGGGATAGCAGCAGCATCTGCAGCTGAAGGAGGTGTCCCAGAGCAGACGCTTGTTACAGCTGTGGCTGGCACAAAACTTTTACAAAAGTAACAGAACAGTGCTGGCTCCCACGCAGGGGGCGAACTGCAGACCGATATAAAAGCAGTGCTGGTAAAGGCAAGGAACAGAGATGGGTCCTCTGCAACTTCTTTACTTTAATAGGACAAAGCAGGTGAAGACCCACCCAGGTGTATGTATGGGAGCCAAAAGGGGCGAGATAAAGGATTACAACCAATTGAATTCTGTAAATTGTGAAGTGACAGGAGGGAACATCCAAAGGGACAAACTCAGGGGAGGGTTCTATTTGAATGAACAAATGGAGTACCAAGTGTAACAGAACTCTCCAGATATCACACATATTCCATAAAGGAAATGCATAAACATAAGTGTATACATAAAACTGAGCGGGGGAATCTTGAACCTATAACAGAACAATATGCAAAAAGCAGTTCCTGGGGAAGCACAGGAACTCACAGTGACCAGGATGTTGGATATCAGTGCCCTGGGTGCCCATCCACCAGGAATTTGTTGGTGTGGGTGCTGCAGCCACTGCCACATGCACTGCAACACTAGTATGAAAAGCCAACTAAAACTAGTGTGATACAACCTTCACTCTTTCTATTTTCTGTCCATAGAATCCAGGAAATCTCAGATATCCTTTTATTAAAGATGAATATCTTTCTAACCTTGAACAAGAAATGTCTGAAACAGAGATCAACTTTTAGTGAAATTTAGATACCAGGTTTAGAATAAACTTGCATTGTTTACACAGTACTAGTATTAATAAATGCATAAGGAACAGCAGGGTTGGTACTTACTGAAGTTGAGTCAAACTTCCAATTACTTAAGTGATGAGCTCAAAATTTGGAGTTTTGATCTGCAGATGAAACTCAAAGCCTTCAAAGAATTGCTATCCCTCACAAGATGCTTCTCATGGAAATCTTGTGAGAAGAAACAGCATTCTGAAAACTTACACTCATATGAGTTCAGTGACTGCAAGCTCTCTAATCCTCTGTGGGGGATATATCCCATTTGGGAATCTTACCTCTGCTCTTACTTCTTAAATATCTTGATTTTTGACAGAAAATGTGTCACAGTCTAAGTTGTTAGTTCTAAGGTCAGAGAATTCCACAATTCCACCCACCCATGCATGATGGTTTCATTGTCAAAATCCTTATTAAGAAAAAATTTCATAACCTGCATATTAGCAACCATATGCTTCCATTCTAATTGAATTTTTCTTGCCAGCAATTTAGTGTGAAGGAATCAATAAATAGTGATGTAGTTTTGTTCCCAATACACATTTACTTTTGAGATCCTATTAACCGTTTCCACTCCTAGCAAATAGATCAATTCCATACTTCCTGAAAAAGGGGGTTCATGAAGAAAAACTAAATGATCACAAGAATGAAAGGCTTGGATGCTCTTGTCACAATAGTAATTTTCATTAGGGGTTTGCATAGGCATTTAAAACATTTTAATTAAAGCTGTTCAAGATGGCCCTCTGAATATTCAGTAGTTAATAGAAAGACACTTGTTATCCCAGAGTATAACAGTTAGTAATATGAGGGTGCTGGTGACATGAATTAATTGCCTTATCACCATGGTATAAAATATGTATTACTTATCAGTGACAATGCAATGCCTCCATTAGAAACAACTATAATTATTTAGTAACTATTTAGTAATATATTTAAATTATAAATATAAAATGATAAAAATCCCAAATATTTAGTAATTATGTTAATACTGCAGCTTTTCTCTTGGTAACTATGCAGTAAACCAGTGAATTCATGTCCTCATTATACTCAAGTATATTGGTTAGTGTGTACATATTTTCTAGCCCGTTCCACGTTCTTTGCAAGAATATTTTTAGGGACTGCTTCTTGGAGTATAAATAAACATTTTTATTAATATATATCAGCTATATCAGCACTTGAGAACTACTTTATATTCAGTTCTGTAGGTGGTCTGAATTATTTTTGATTATTTTTAAAAATTAATGTAGTGCTGCACTAACTGTAATGTGCAATATTGAAAGATATACTGAGTTCTAGAGAGATTTACAAATCAGGTTAATATGAATCTTGCTTTACTGGGAACTGTTTTCTACATTTAGTAGTTAAGTGGAGAAATCTGCTGTTCTGTGATATTAACAATAACATTCCAAACAAGCAATACAGTTTTTGACTCTGCAAGGTCATGTTCATTAGAATGAACCAATTTATTGTCTTTCTCCATGGTAGAATGCTACACTGCAATTAAGTTATCAGATCTCATGAAAGTAAATTCAGTGTGTTTAAATGCACATATCTGTATTATCTTTACATTTCACAAACTTTCTATTCCTATTTGCTTTTGGTGAAAGTGCTAGAAAATGTATGAGGCTTTTATTGCTGGTCACTGCACTATAAAACAATTTTTGCATGAAATCATACCCAAATATACATAAATCATGTTTCTACTGTTCATCTTTATTTCTAGTGGTGGACTTGGCAGTACTAGGCTAACAGTTGGACTCAATGACCATAAAGATCTTTTTAAACCTAAATGACTCTATGATTCTATGACACAGCAGTTGCTCAGAATTACAGATTAGTCAGCCATACAGCTGACATCATTTGGCATATTACAGTATAATGTACAGAAAAGCAGCCTTAGTTTAAATACCAATTTCTCTACTTAATTTCTTTAATAAATCAGCTCTACTTTTGGCACACTTTGTATTAATGTAAAATAATTTACATAAGAAAAATCACTGCAATGGACAAAAACCCAGGTGGCATTGGGTACAATAGGGCTTTATTTAGTGAAATAAAATATGTCATTGGGCAATTTCAAGGTAAAATGTGTAATTTACTGAATATTCTTTTACCGAATTAGTAGTAAGGCCTTATTGCACTACTGATTAAGACAGGTAAATAATTTCAATTTCATAGTCTGCAAATAATAAAATATAACTGCACCTGAGGTGACTTTTACCACAGAATCATGGAATAACAGAATCACTTAGGTTGGAAAGACACACATGATCATTGAGCTGAACTTCTGACTGAGCAGCACTCTGTCAACTAGACCATGGCACTAGATGCCACGGCCAGTCGTCTCTTGAACACCTCCAGGAATGGTGACTTCACCACTTCCCTGAGCAGCCTGTTCCAATATCTGAAAACCTTGTCTGTGAAGAAATTCTTCCTGATGTCCAACCTGAACCTCCCCTGGTGCAGCTTGAGGCCATTTCCTCTTGCTCTGTTCCTGGTTGTCTGGGAGAAGAGACTGACCCCCACTCTGCTATTCTCTCCTTTCTGGCAGTTGTACAGAGCAATGAGGTCTCTCCTGAGTGTCCTTTTCTCCAGACTGAACTCCAGCTCCCTCAGTCGCTCCTCATACAACTTACTCTCTAGATCCTTCACCAGCTCTGTTGCCCTTCTCTGGACACACTTCAGCACCTCAATGTCTTTCTTGGAATGGAAGGCTCGGAACTGGACACAGTACTCAGAGGTGTGGCCTCACCTGTGTCAAGCACAAAGCAACCCTGGTCTTGTGGGCCACAATATTTTTGATACAGTATTTCTGACATTTTTGATTTAAGTCTGCTAGCTGGACTTGTGCAATGTTTCCAGGAAATGTTATATGTAAGTTCTGGCCATTAATTAATGTCCAACAAAAATGGACTTTGTCCACTAGCAATGGATTTTGAAAATACAATCTTACTTCTCTTTATGGGAAAAACTGAATTGAGCAACCCCTGACTTTTCTGTAACTGTGAAGTATGGCAGCTATTGAAATTTTACTTTAGACCAGTCACTGATATTACTTGCAGATCTGATTCATATCATAGAGAAGCTACCTGAGGAAATAAGTACCAGCAGAAGGACCCAGCAGGGCTTGGACTGTGTCTATGGCAGATGAATGGTGCACAAGTCTTCTGGACCTGCAGCCTGGAAGGTGGTCAAAGGGCTTAGATAGCAGGAGAACTCAAAAGCAGGAGAATGTGAAGGACACATTGTTGCTTCAAACTTGTTGAACTTCTTTGGGCTCCTGTCAGGGCAGAGCCCTGTGGTGATGCAGAGAGCAGCACCAAGTCATGACTCCAGGCAGGAGGAGGGAATTGGGCCCTGCTGTAGCGAGTCTGGACTGGGCAATGCAGGTTGGTAGGACAGGAGAGCCCCAGAGCGTAGGGGCAGAGGGTGTAGTGAGCAGGAGAACAGGCCTGGGGTAATGAGTGGTGGAGTGATGAGACGTGCTGAAGCCTGCATGTGTATACGGCTATAAGAGCCCCAGACCATATGCAGAGGGTCAGAACCTGTAGCTCCTGAAAAGCAGTGAGGCAGGGGCTGTCACAGCCTGTCTCCAGTGCCATCACAGGGCTGCTGAGAGTTGACCCCTGACAGCCATCCAGCCAGGAAGGCAGATGCTCCCACTGCTCTCATTATCTATGTGGCCCTTTTTTGGTCTCAACAGGCCGGAAATGTGCCTAGCACCTTTACCCAGTATTAATAATTTGAGTTCTTTCTCAAAGATCCAGCCATATTTCCCTAGATGCTCCTTCTTGCACTTTTGTAAGAGAGGACGGATATTTTCTTTCTCTAGTCTTTGGGCACCTTTCTCATTTGCCATGATTCCAGATTATTTTAAGTGGCCTCATGATGACATTAACCAGCTCGCTCAGTACTTAATGGGTGCATTCCCTCAGGGCCTATGGGTTTAATGTGTACCCAGTTTGGTCAAGTGTTTTCTGAGCCAAGCCTCTTTCACCCTAGGTACATTTTCTGTGCTACAGACCTCCCCCCTGGTCTGGGATTTCCGATGTCCAGTCTTGTTCATAAAGACTAAGACAACAACAGTGTTCAGCACTTCAGCCTTTTCCTGTGTCTTGGGTCACTGGGCTTCACGCCTCATTCATCAACAAGACCAACATTGTCTCCCGCCTTCTCTTTACCATGTCTGGATTTAGAGAAGTCTTTCTAGTTGTCTTTCTTGTCTTTAGCATCCCATGTCAGACTCATTCGAGGTAGATTTTGGTTTCCAAGCCATGAATTCATCTGCACATGCAGTTAGTGTCTTTATATTTCTCTCAGGTTACCTGTCACTGCTCCACTTTCTTTTCTGTTTATAGTTCAAAGAAAGATAAAAACATTTGCCTTCATTGAGGAAGATGAGCCATTATAAGTGACAAAAGCCTCCTGTATTTTGACATTTTTCAAAAAGTGAATAATAATAAATCTTAACTATTTTTAAAAAATTCTTCTTCACTGAAAAACATTAAGCCTGCAGTGAAAGCAACATTGAACCTGAGTATTACGCCAGAAACGAAACCAAACCAACCAAGCAAAAGATCAATAAAACATTTTTATAAATCCAAAGAAATCAAAATGTAGATCTTTACAAATGTGTCACATCTTTGGTGATATAATTTTTTCTCAAATTTATATGGTAGAAATTTTATACTAGTGTTACTAAAGACTGACTTCCTGACATTGATACAAGTCACTTCTAAATATATGCAGAGAATATTTTTATATTTGAACTATTCTAAAAGGAACTGTGGGCAAGTTTTTATACCTATAAATGCCATTTGGACATCTGTAGAAAAGGGCACAAGAGTGTCTTTTCCAAAATAGTATCTGAACCAACAATACTTATATGAGCTTTTTAAATTAAGAACAAGGTGTTTAATAAATTATTAGTAGTAGTAGGAGGAGTAGTAATAATAATAATGGTAATGATAACAGCCACCATAACAAAAAAAAAAAAAAAAAAACAACAAAAAAAACAAAAAAAAACAACCCAAAACTTGCACTCTTTAAGCCTTTCTGGAACAAAAATTAGCTAATTTTTATTCCATTTTGGCAGAGAATGCTCAAGGGTTTACTTCCCATTTTAACATCTTATTTTCTGTACTCCCAATCTAACTATGTATCACTACATCTTGTGGCTTAACAATAAGAACATTGTAGTAGTCCAGCAAAAACAAGTAATGTATTAAAAATATAAGTATTGTCCTCTAAGTTGTATATAATGTCAATGACCAAAGTTTTATTATGTTAATGACTAAATATTGAGAAATATGATTCTGAGCATTTACAGGTTTGACTCCACCACAGGGTTCTTTCCCATGGGATTATCAGGGGTTTGGAGTGCTTCAATAGGACTGCTGAGTTATGTAATGCCAATCAAAGCACTGCTTTGACTGTTAACATGGATAAGACTAGAGTTTATTACCTGCCTTGTGCCTAGCAATACACCCATGCATCCTGTTGACAAAAGACTGGCTGAAGCCTTCCTCACTCAATACTCCTTGTTAAAAATCTCTGTAAGGGAGATGTGAGAATGTTCCGTATGAAAGGTCCTTGACACACTGGTGATGCTTAACACTGTCTTTCTAAATAGATAATCAGGGCTTCAACAGTGTCTGCATAGATAAATCTATAGGTGCATTACGCCTAACAAGTTCAAGGCAAGGAGGATGAGGGTAATCCTGTCATTTTGGGGTGGAAGCTTTTCAAATATACAGCCTCTGAAACAAGTGTGGTGAGGAATATTTTCTGTTTCCAGCTGATAAGAGAATTAGGTAAACCTTCATGCTCATCTGTTCAAGCTGTAGTCTCCTATGGTATTTTCAGCTCTTCCATTCCCATAATGAAATACTCAAAATATTTGGTGTCATGAAATATGAAAAAGAGATTGCAGAATATGGTACAGAGAAGCCACACATAGTAAAAAAATATCTGTTTAAATATAGGTACCTGTATTGGGGTTTTGTGGCAAGGTTTTGGAAGTGGAAGGCTAAGGGGCCCTTTGCTAAGAAGCTGCCAGAAGCTTTCCCTGTGTCCTATAGAGTCAGTGCCAGTCAGGTCCAAGACAGACCCAGTGCTGGCCAATGCTGAGCCCATCAACAACAACAGTAGCTGCTCTGAGTAAACATATTGAAGAAGGAAAAAAAAAAGGAACGTGCTGGGGAACAGTACCCAGAGAAGAGAGGAGTGAGAACGTGTGACAGCAGCAGCACTTCAGACACCAAGGTCAGTGAGGAAGGGGCAGGAGTTGCTCACAGCAGCAGAGCAGATGTTCCTCTGAAGCCTCTAGTGCAGACCATAGTGCGGCCATCTCCCTGTGGCCCTTGGGGATCCATGGTGCAGCAGATATCCACTTGCATCTCATGGAGGACCCCATGATGAAGCAGATGGATGTACAGTGGAGAATGTGACCCTATGGGAAGCCTGTGCTGGAGCAGGCTTCTGGCTGGAACCTTGAGCTACATAGGGAGGTCAGACTGCATAGGTTCCTGAAAGCCTGTATGCCATGAATGGGACTCAGACTGAAACACTTCATGTAAAACTGCAGTTCATGGGTTGGACTGACATTACAGGAGTTTGTGGAGGACTAGGACCTGTGGGGGAGACCCTGTGCTGAAGCAGAGAAAAAGTGTAATGAGTCTTCTCTCTCAGGAAGAAGGAGCAGCAGAGACAATGTATGATGAACTGATACCATTTCCTTTTCTGCTGGGCCACAGTGAGGAGGAGATACAGAAGTAGAACCTAGGAGGAAGGGAGGGCTGAGGGGCATGTTTATTTAGAAAGTTTCATTTTATTTCTCTATTACCCTATTCTGATTTGATTGGTAAGAATTTAATTTCTCTAGGTTGATTGCTTTGCCCATGACATTTACTGGTGACCTCTCTTCTTGTCCTTATTTCAACACATGAGCCTTTCATTATATTTTCTCATCCCTGTCCAGCTGAGGAGGGCAATGATAGTGATCCACCCAGGGCCAACCCACCATAGTAGGAAATATGTGAGTCACTTGGGGTGGGTTTCCTTACACCATAGCAAAAACTGAATATGGGAAGAAGAACTGCAAAATAAGTAAACTGCAAAATCTTCAATTTTTTGGCAAATTGTTAAAAATCTTCTGAGAGTCAGTCATATGTGGAATTACTCAGAAGGAGGAAGGGCATAAGTTTTTATGGCACTCTTTAAAAATGCCTTGCCATTCTTCCAGAAATTAGACTGATCTGTAAAGAAAAGATAGCGCAGAAGTAGTTATAAAGTTTAAAAGGGAGCTAGAAATTCTAAGTAAAAGTCTTTGTATGTTTTTATGTTTGCAATCAATTTATCTCAATTGGTAGAGCTGAGTAGTGAGGTGTAGCTGAAAATATATGATGAAATGTCCTTTCACATTTATTTTTGTGGAGAACTTAAGCATGTGTGCTGAGGAGTGCACTCTTAGCCAGCAAATGCAGCTGCATTAACTGAAAATTTTGTCTAGAATAAAATTTAACACTTCCTAGTCACTCCATCAGGAAACATGCAGAATGAAAGATGAAAGCAAACATTAGATAAAAGTTTATTCTGGCTAAAAAATACTGGTGATAGCTGCAGTTAAAGTTTACTTATCTGAGCTTAATTCCCAAAGTTGAAAATTTCTCTCCCTACTTTTTAAAGGTCACTCTCCCTTTTTCTCATTAATAGCAGATAGCTGTGAATGCATTACTTCTGAGGAAGTAGTGCTCCAGAGTGAAGTAAATATTAATTTATATACCTCTAAATATGAATCTTGAGGGAAATTGCAAGACTCTGTTATGTGCTCTGGAGGTCATGTTTTCTGGCATAATTTCCCTTCCAAAATGTAGAAAAGTGGTATTGCAGAGGTTTCAGTCAAAGTTATTCTGGGTAGCAGTGTTAAAAAGGAAATTCCTCCTCATTCCCTCTGAAAGCATCTAGTATGGTTTATCTTCAGTAACATCTAACAAAATAAACTACCAAATCAACAAATATTCAAGTCCATTATAATAGGTTGTAAAAGAGTGGACATTTCCTTTTTTATATAATTGATACAAGAAAGCATATTGTTGAAAACTGCCTCTACATATTAATAACACTGAAATGCAGGTGCTCTTTGCTGGTGAATAACACCAAGTATGTAAATGTTAATAATCTGGATTATATTTTTTTGCTATTTCAAATGATAGTATAGAATAGGCAGGATAAAATATTCTGGGCAAACCAATATTATGCAGTTGTATAAACCTATACCAAATATATTTAGGGATTTCTATATGTTTTATGATCTCTTTTAGTAGAATTTTCATGTATGCAAAACACAGATAACAGGAGTTTTTATCTTAGAGGTCTTCTATGCTTGCTGGCTTCCAAACCCCCCACCCAGCTCGTCTCTGTCATGGTTTGACACTGGGCACAATGCCAGTGCCCCATGAAAATATATTTTTACCAATAACTGCTGTGAGATGTGATCAGGAACAGAGCAGAGCAGGCTCAAACTTAGAAATAAGGAAAAAAACCCTTTATTAATCTATACTAAAGGAAAGAAACACACAGGAAACAGAATGAAAACTCTCCGAAACATTCCTCCTCCTCCCAGCTTCCACCCTTCACACAATCAGACAAAACCTTGGATTTCCTGATCAGTTAACAAGACTCAAACAATCAAGTCTCAGTCCATCAAAGAAG
>WEIT01022398.1:3207-91757 GCA_013389985.1 Dryoscopus gambensis
TTATATTTAAGGGGAAGAGGTTTTTTAATTTACAGATCCTTTCCCAGGTTGCATTATCTAAGTTGGGGTCATAGTTTTGGCAGGTTGTCTGAGCAGTGTTATAAACATGACATTTGGTAATATTCGAGGCTTCTTGATTCACAATGAAAGTGCGATTTGGCTTACAGTTTTAAGAATTTACTAAGCTCCAAAGCATTTTGACCCTGTGTTTTTTAGCTCATTGTCTGGCCTCTATCAGTTGTCTTGCTCTGACCAATGAGTTTTAATTTTCTTTAACTAAACAACAAGTCCAACATTTGTAGTACCAGAAGTAAACCTTTTGAGAGGAATGGGAAAAAGGTTGGTTCAAGTCCTGATAGGAAATTAAAAAGCTGTGAACTACATGCTTTGATGCATTTTAGTAATGTAACCTGTTAATGTGTGGGTTGAAACAACACTATTAAACAGAGGTACCCGGCTTAAGGAATGTGGAGAAAGGAAATATGTTGATTCCATTAAGGAATCTGTATAGTAGTATGCATTAGTTCTGTTAAGAGCAAATATATAAAAAGTACTTCAGCTGCTCTAAGCATTACAAGAAGTATCTTTTAATGTGTTGCAGGAGAGCACAGCCCAGTGTTGTACACAGTATGAGTGGCTGGCACTTAATTTACAGATGCATACAGGTATACTATGCAAGTGTGTATTGCCATGACAAACACTGTCTTTAACTTTTTCAAAAATGTACATCCTGCCTAACCCTGAGTTTTTAAAGCACCACAGTTGTCCTGGGAGTAGGTCACATCTCATGCCCTCTGACTTCCCATTTTTTAAGTGAGAGTTCTTAAGCTATACAGAAAACTACAGGTAAGTTATGTAAGTCCACTAGCAGAGAAAGCTGAAGAATCCTGTTAACAGGGCATCTATACTGTGTACAGATATAGAAGGTTTTAAAACTGGTATCTGAATATTGAAATGAGGTGTCAAGCATGAAGCTTTTTAATATGCTGTATGCCTTTGAAGCAGAAGTAGTTCATGTTATTACTAAATCTGTCGAACACAAGCAGGTCCTTGAGGGGAGAGAGGGCAACATTCCAAAGTAGAGTAGTGCATATCTGTTTGCAGAAAGTTTGTCTTAACGCTCCAGACTCATCACAATAACAAAAGTTCTAAAAATTGTGAGCTGATTCATAAATAATATCTAAGGGCTGTTACATGAGCCTGTACTGCTTAGTCTTCACACACTAGCAATATTGAGCATAACTACATTAAAGAGCCTTCAGAGGCTTTAATTGGTGTCTTATACTAGTGTCCGTTTTAAAGCAAAACTCATTTGAAAAGTGGTATCATGTAACACTTCAGTCATGGTGAACCAAATGAATTGGCCTGGCTATCACTGTGGTTATGTGCTACAGGTTTAAAAAAATGTTTAAATTTTTTGTGTGGACAACTATGTGGAAGCTAAAATTGACATATTTTTATGTAAAGTTTTCTATTCTTTGATTTTTAATAAACTTTGGAGACCAGTCACTCTTCTGTACTTTTTCTTATGGGAAACTTAATGGATGAAGTGACACTTGACTTTATCCTATTCTTTGATGTACCCTTTGAACATCTGCTTTAAATTATTCCTGCTGAGCACCTTCAGAATGAGTTTGGAAGGTGGATGGTTGCCCTCAAATGATGGTGATGTGTTTCTAAATGGAGTAATGAGCATGGATTTTGTAGGTGTGGATTTGATCCCTCGATAATGAGAAAGTAGAGGAGCTGGAGGTAGTTCCCACACTATTCTCAAGAGGAGATTGACTGACTAATTCCTTGGGATACCTTAACTTTTCATTAACTCTTTTTTTCTAGTCCCTCCCTGTAGTTTCTAAATTCCTTTCAAAATCTTCATCTGGTTGCAGCCTCCTCAAAGATTGGATGTATCTTGTCTTTTTTTGTGGAGTTATATTAACTCTCTGAGAGGACTCTGAAATGTCAGCAACTGACTCCAGTTCAAAATTTTAAAAATTGAGTCTTTGGAAGGAACTAGTATAAATCTGTGAATGCTGAGAAAGGGAACTGAAGTGTTTTTTAATAGACAGCAATGTAGGGCTAGGGATTGACAATCAGAGAGGTCTGTCTTGGTCAATCTTAATGAGTATCTGCTGGATAAAAGCAGAGAAGTGGTGGGAAGGGAAAATAATAACCACTCAGTAGTAGCTGGGATAATAACAACAATTATTTTTTCTGTCAAGTGGATTAGCCAGGGAGACGTGGCTGACAGAGGGATATATAATCTCTGCAGACACTAAGATTAAGTGCAGCAGCATTGATTTTGTAACTTCTGTTTTCCCAGACTCCACCTTTTCCCTCTTTCTGTCCAGGTGATAATTTTATTTTATTCTTCCCACAGATTCTGCTCAACCAGCTATCCTTGTTAGTAATCTGCATTTAATGCATTATGGTTCTCCCTTGAACCCTTGTTCTCTGATAAAAATCTGAGATATGCCCTTGATCTCAGCCCTAGTGATTATTTTGTACACTTTTAATAGGCAAAACTTCAAAAGACTTCTTGAGTTACAGACTTAAGATGTGGAAGGAAGAGGCTGCAAATTGAATGGAAGGATGCGACCCAGAGTCCGTCACCAAAAAAACTCAGTTGTGATCTGTTCCTGTTTACAACAGATGTCAATGCCGGTGTGCATTGGACTTTCCCTGTAACTCCATCCCAGTGCCCTGGGGCAGGGTAAGAAGACAGAAATGTGACTGCTGGTACTATGCTGCTGTTTCAGCACTGTTTCTTTCCATGGGGACAGCCTCTTGAGGATGGGCATAGCAATAGTCAGAGTAGCGTTGGAATACAGCACACCTTCAAGAATGTGAGCTCTTCATCATCTGCAGGTTAAAAAAAAAAAAGCCTAAATTGTGAGCTAACAGCCAACTGATCATTTGGTATATATGTGTGGGGAAGTAAATGTGTCAGCTTCTGTGCTCTCAAGGACAAGAAGCTGCCTGCTTGCTGACTGCTGCCAATGTAGTCTGGTTATAAATTTAATAATACCTGGACTAAACCAAAGTTATGACCTGAATTCTTCAACTGAGAGGCACGACAGAGCCATCGATTAGGTGGCTGCTCTTACGCATTTACACTGTTTTGATCGAGGTTTCAAGCGTTGTGGAAAGCAGATGTGCCACAAAAGGAGGATTTTGGAAGTAGCCTTAGAAGAAAAGCCTGAGAAGAAACATCTTGGAGATCAGGAAAATGTGTGAAGAAAAACACCAGAGGATGCCTCAGAACCTTAACTGTACTAGTGCCTGTCTAAAGCTCTGGTCACAGTTCTCAGTGTTATGCTACTGCA
Source organism: Dryoscopus gambensis (assembly GCA_013389985.1). Taxonomy (NCBI): domain Eukaryota; kingdom Metazoa; phylum Chordata; class Aves; order Passeriformes; family Malaconotidae; genus Dryoscopus; species Dryoscopus gambensis. The sequence goes on from WEIT01022398.1 coordinate 6,531, forward strand.
AAGGTTTAGGTTAGAGCTGCCTATGGCACAATGGCCTTTTGGTTTCATATCAATTAAGGATTCTCCAGCCACTATGCTTTTTTCATAATCCTTTTGTATTGACGGATTGTTGCCTGAGTATAAAAAGAAATTATGTATGGCCCATGTGCAGCGCATGCTGATGATGTGCGTGTCTGTGTGTGAGGTCAGGAAAGACAAAGGGCATCTCATCCAACACAGCTGTTTGCCCCTTTTCCACCAAAATGTGACCTGTCCTTCTGATGTGAATTCTTAGCAAGCAGCAAGCTGCTTCCTGCTTCAGTAACTTAGGAGAGTTGAACAGTAGGTAGATTTAAGGTTTTACTAAAACATGGCTTCCAAATAAATGCTTCACTGACTCATTTTCAAACCTAAACCAAACAGGATTTAGGACCTCCTATTACAGGATTTGCTGTGTGAGAGGCTGAAAGCAATGTTTAAACTGGAAGTCCATAACCTCTGTGCCAAAATTGCTACTTTTTATTAGTGAAAACTTTGTCACTGATCTTCTGTGGATGTTTTGTTGAGAAAATCTTTGTAAAAAAATTCATTGCTTCTTGCTCCTTCTTTCCAGAGAAGAAAAGGTGGATCTTCTGATGCGCTACGTCCACTCCTTCAGGATTGCCACTGGATGCATCTGGCTAATTTCAGGAGCCAAACAGAGCAGGTGCAATCTTACCCTTGTTAAGGCTTGCACGTCCAGTAAGAGTTGTAAGAGTCACTTTAGTATCACTTACTGTATAATTGTGAGTGAGATCAACAAATCATCTCTGTTCCCTTGGGGAAATTTCGTAGGAGACTTGGAAACAGAAAATAAGATTATTCTGTCAGTCATTCATACGTGTGCATGCAGTCTTCTGTAGATGAGCAGAGCAGTGTTGCAGTTCCCAGCTGCAAGTGCAGGATTTGTTCTGTCCTCACAAGGGCCCTGGAGGGAGCCAAGGCAGCCCAGCAGGTGTTTGCCCCTCAGATTAGGGGGTAACAGAGCAGGTCTGTGCAGCAGTTTCTGACCCGTTCCTGGTTCAGTTGTTGAAAAAAATGACTTGCTGTTTCCCTTCCATTCCTCTGTTAAAAAGGAATCATCAAGGAATGCAAGGTTATGGGAGATGCATGTGCTGTGTGAGTGTGAATGTTAGGAATTATGAGTGGTTAAGCACTGGGGTACAAGTACCCTAGTCTGGTAATGAGATTTCCATCCTTTGAAATTGTAAAAACCTGGCTGGGCAAGGCTTCAGGTGTAAACAATTCTAATTTCAGTCAGTCCTGCTGGACCACTTGACTTCTGTAGGGCTTTTCCTCATTAAATTTTTCTGTGATAACCACAAAAAGGAGAACTTTTTAAAAATTTTACTTTATATCTGCTGGGATTATTAATTTTTTTTAATGGAGACATAAGTCAGGTAGGTATTGTTTGGTTTTTTTGTGTCGCCCATCACTTGGTAAAATGTATCTGCAAATTCTAGGACTGATAGATTGAAACAGGTAAGAACCTAGTGATTTCTGAAGTTGATAATCCCTGGAAATGAGTAGTCCCCAAACATAAATTACTGATCAAGAAATATAATTGCATTTGCAATGGTAACACAATGAAGATGTGTGGGAGTAGTGTCTTGTGTAGGAGGACATCAGCAAAATACTCCAAATTGCCAAGTCCTCCCAGTGAGTTGCATAGATTCATCATGGAAACTTTTGATAATTAAAATTTGCTTGTTTGCCTTTATTCTGCAATACAGGAGTAGATAGTTTACTTACACTTATACTCCCTGAGAAGTTGTAAAACAGTATTGATGGACCTGAAAGCATCATGAAAAGGCTTTTTTAGAGGTAGGATTTGAAAGCTGCTATTAGCCTAAGTTTTACCTAAATAACTCAAGATTGTATCCATCTAGATCAGAGTTGTTCCTTAGAATGCATCATAGAAATCTGGGAGTGAAGAATGTTTATCAAGAATGGATCTGTAGAAAAGAAAATTTCCACCAAGAAAAAGGATGCAGAATCCAAAACCTTAATGATCTTAACTTGAAATATGAAATAACCATTCCAGCAGAATGAGAATTGTGACATGCCAAGCTGCAGATCTGTTAATAAGGACTTAATCACCCCCTACTACTATTAGTGCTGCTCTTAGTATGATGTATGGAGCACAGCTCCAGGATCCCTAACATACTAATAAGGCCAAGACATGCCAGAAGTCCCTGTCTGGAAAACTCATACCAGTATTTCATTTTTATTTCTGCCAGACAACAGAATAGGACCAATTAGAAACAGAGGCAAATTTTAACACTAATTTATCAAATGTTTTTAATGCCTAACCCAGTATTGCTGCTATTAACATCTATATATTTAAATAGTTGGTAAAGCCTCTGGTGTGGTTCAGTGCTGGGTGGTGACTGAGCCAGGTGTTCTGAACCAGAATAGCATCAATAGATGGCGCTGAGTGCAAATTTTTGGGCCAAAGTGGTGCAGTTAGTTGAAGATTAACTTTGGAAACAGATAATTTTATCTGTGTTTGCTAATGATTGTGACACAAGAACTGCCATGCATGGGCTGAGTGTCCTGATGTGACAAACATGGGAAATGTGGCCTTTACACAGTGTTGAGAGTTTTGTAGTACTAAGAAAATAGATATGGGGTGAAATATAAAGCATAGGGCTGGAAAATGAGAATTTATAGCTAATTCCAGACAGTGAAACCTGATGGGTTAGCAGTAATAAAGAGGAGAGACACCTGGGCATATTTGTTAACAGTATGATTAAATTCGCCATCACCGTCTCACAGAGCTGATAAGTGAACCAAACAGATAAAATGTTTCCATTAGCATTAGTGATTTCCTTTTATTACAAGTCCAGAGTTTTACTGGTTAAGTTACCTGTGGCTTTCCTCATTTCAGGGAGGAAAAAAGACAAAAAAGAGAAGAAGCATAATCCTTTCTTTTTTTTTTTCTTTATTCAGTGATGGCAGCAGCTGCAGACACAGGTTTAAAGGATTTTCTGACACCTGAGAATCTACTTCATCTGGAGATTCATCAAAGGACAAGCTAGCTTTTATGATGGCATGTCAAAAATGCTGTGAAGTACTAGGGATGACAGATACCATCACCCAGCTTTTTGCACCCATTTGCACTGTTCTTGTCTTGACAAACTTTTGATCTTTGGCTTTGATGTAGGAGTGACTTACCTCCTGGGGATGCTGAACATGATATCTGGCTGTCACTTCAGATCTCTAGGTGACAAGTAGAAGATCCGACTGGATGCAATCTATCTAGGGAATGTGGTATGACTGAAGTCGTCAGCCTTCCTTTCTCAATTTTGGTGGAGAAACACAAGTGGTTTTATTCTGGGTTTCCTGTTAGATGTTTTTGTGGTATCTGGAATAGAAAGAAATGCAGCATTTCAGACCGCTCCATTAACCCTGACCGCTTTAGTGAATAAAATTGGATGTGAATTTCCTGACACAATTTGACCTAGCCTGGCATCCTAGCTTGATCCCTGATGGCTCTTGCTTCCCATCCCTGTTCATTAGTCTACTGGCATGGATAGGTCCGAACTCAAAAGTAAGGGAGAGGAGGGGTAGGGGACATCTGACATTTTGATTCTATTTAATTGGAAGACTTGGGAATGCCTGGGCAGACCCTCAGATTCAGGATGCTGCCTGGAGTATCCGAGGGTGTAAACAGTCATGGCAGCCAAACTTTAAAGGCAGAAAAGTTTATAAACACTTCTCAAAATGACCCACCTGTTCATCCACCTCACAGCCTCCTTCTCCTTTTCCCTACAGCCTTTCTGTTCTGTAGGAAGTAAAAACCTGAGCTTTCTGGCTCTAGTGACCTCCTGAGAGAGGACCGTGGGGGAGGAGAGGCGGGGAGGCATATGATTGTGAGGACTGTAATACTCTGAGCATGAATCCTATTTAAATTACCAAGGCAAAGTGCACTATTCATTATGCATTTAAATTTCAGAGACTCTTTTGATGTAGGAGGTAGAAAGAGGCTCAGCAGGATCTTTCTAAAGATGTTTTATGAAAAGGACTGTGGTGAACATGAATTAATTTTGCAGCATTGTTTGAGCAGATTGCTGTCGGTAGCTACTTCACAATTAGCTTGTCCTTGTGTCTTTCTAGGTGAATATTGAATATGGAGGAAAAAAGCTTTTTTCCCTATGGATTTTGCAGAGGTTTGCTTGTTTTATTATTATTATTTTATGTTTAAGTGAAAGTTCTTGTGGAGTCCTGGAACTGAATGTTGCTCATCTAGCAGTAAGACTTTAAATTGACTCAAGTATAGGATTTATTTTTTTTTCAAAATTTATCTTCTTACAGAGTATTGCAAGATTTTGCTGCTGTTAATCAGGAAAATGCGATTTGCTAAATTCAATTTGCTCCGGCGGCAGGGAGGGTGCGCTCTTGCATCACTCTGCCTTTCCAATGCAAAAGCAACAGCTCGACCGTCTCTGGTTTGGAGGTGGTGCTATCGTCATGGGAAAAGCTTTCCTGAGGAACAGAGTAGCTTTAGAGGTAATTTTGTTTTGTTTCATACGGATCAGACTTAGAACACTTAATTTATAAGCAGTAATGGATGACTGGGCAAGGTAGTTGTTTTTATATCTATCAAAATTGTACTTGGGAAGCCCACGTTTGATTCGCGCTGTGCAGCTCTGCCAATAGAAAAATGTTTAATCCTTCCAGATGCTAAATTGTTGTTTTCTTCTTTGGGGTCTCTCGGTCCCTTAACTACGCACATCCAGCTCAGGTGCATGAGCTCCTAATTGTTTTAGCATGCAGAAGAGGTTTTTTTCTCCTAAGTGCGCTTGGAAATGGAACTGGGACACTGACAGGTTTTCTCCAGCTAGCCTGAAATGGCTGTTTCAGGTTGTTTCTTTTTTTTCCCCTTCCCTTCAACTTTAAGATGTCAGCTGAAAATAGAATATACTCAGCAGGGATATAAAAGACACTCTTGAAAACCACTCCAGGCATCATCCAGTTTGGGGATTCTTTGATTTGGGCAAGCAGGTACTTGTGTTCAGATAACACAGTTCCTTGTGTTATCCAGCTTTAGTTCAATGGTCAATTTACCATTAATACTGTTTTCTAAAAGCTAGAGTTGGTAAAGCCAAATCTTTACTCAGTAACATAATATCAGCCATCACCATGGCAAACGAGTTAGTGTTCACTAACTGTGCATGGGAAAGAACAGACAGGAATAAGACTTCTAACACAGAGCAAAGATGTGCAACGCAGAACTTTATTCAGTTCTTCTGTGCAGTTCAGGCTGAATGCAGGGAGTGTGTGTTACCATCAGTTTAAGAGTGAAGTTTGTGCTTTTAAGGAAGAATTGGATTGGCAAGTGAAACAGGTTGCATCAGCAGGCATTGTATTTAAATAAGCTCTTATGTTTAGTTAAATAACTTCTGAACAAAACTGTGTTTGTTCACAAGGTTGTCCTTTCTTGTAGATTAGGACTAGAGTTATTTCAGTCAAGGTTTGGGTGTTGGTTTTATGTTTGGGGCTCCCCACCCCAAAAGCTTCCACCCCAGTTCTCCCTAGAAGTTACTAGAGATAAGAGTACTGATACCTGTTTCTCATCCTGTATCATTTACTGGGGTATGGCCTCCATTTCGACTCACATTCAGAATGAGCATCTAAGACTTTCATTTTCTTGTGTTTATATTAACATCGTGAGGAATGGGAGGGGCGTTTTTAGAGCTTGGCTCTCACTGTCAGAAGTAAGCATTTGTTTTGCTGTAGCAGAAGGACTTGATCTTTCCTAGAGCCTGTTTCTCTCTCCAGCTACTTCATATGCTGTATAATGAGCAGTCCTTTAGAAAAAAACATGGTTTGTCCTGTGTATCAAACCTTCTGTATTTTACCAAACTTTTGCAAGCTGAATGTTCATAAAATAGTTTAAATTTCTGGTTTGATTACTGTATTTCCTCCTTTGAATTCAACATATATTTTTTNGTTCTCAGTTTTTACATGCATGCTTCAATTCAGGTGAATTTAAGAATCTAAGATACCTATTCAAATATGGTCAGATTTGGGAATGCCAAAAGTAATGCCCTGTTCAGTTCCTATGTAAACTGCATAGTTTCCACATGAGACTACATAGGATACACAGACAGGACTTTTCACCTATGACAAAAGATAAATGAAGATGGATTCGACAAAGGTCTAAACTGTCAGGTGAGGGAATAGTTGCCAGTCTCTTCTGACAACATTTGAATATCACCAAAATAATCATGTAGGTTGAAAGAGAGCAAAGGGAAAAATATTTGTAACTCCTAGTTCAGTTGCAGAATTTCTTCCTGAAAGATTTTTGTATGTAAAATCTTGAGTTTGAAGATCAGTTGGACAAATCCCAAGAAAAGAAACCCATTCAGGGCTATTAAATGTGAGATAACGCCTCTGGATGCAGCATTTAGAGCTGCCAAGGAACTGGTTTGGAAAAGGAGCTGTGTGGTGCAGATGGAAGCATCTCTTTTCACCCCCCTCCAGAGGCAGGCGACAGTTTCCAGAGCTTTGGCTTGCTTCAGGCTGAGGTAAACTGTCTCCAGATAAACTTAAACTGAAAGTACTTTGTATGGAGAAGGAAAGGGACAGAAGAGAAAAGGAGTTTCTACAATGAAAAGGATCTGGGAAAAAGCATAACAAGATTAAATTAAAGAAAATTGCATTAAAAGAGTCTGGTGATTCTGACTTCTTCAACTGCACAGGAGAGTGGAGAGCAGTAAAGGGCTTTAGAGGGAGGAGAAAATGAAGAATAAGCTAATTGCTCAGAGGTGCTGGGGATGGAAAGTGGGGGGGAATAAGTGGAACTTGTGGCAGGTGAGGAAAAATTACAAGAATAAGAGGAGAGAAAATTGGCAGCTGTTCATGGGGCTTAGATGCTTTGTTTGTCCACTGTGCCCCAACTGCCCCCCCAGCACGAAATGCAGTGTGGTTCTACAGCCTCCAGTTGCTGTTTTCTCTGCCATCCATCCCTTCTCCTGTTTGTCTCAGTTGCCACCACTCTGTTGGGTGGCCAAGGCTTTTTTTAGCTCTGCTCCTGGCCACCTGTGGGATTCATACCAGCAGTCTGGGGTGAATATTAGTAAGGAATATGCACTTATATATATGAAAACAAGCTCTCTAGTGTGCAGAAGTCTCTTTTGTATAAGACTGTACCTTATTATTTCAATGTATCACTGATTACTTTAATTGTACCAAATTTTGGAGTGTTGTCTACTGGCTCTGCCCTCTGGCTTAGGCTGTTGTCTGTTTTGATTGGGTACAGGTTTGGGCAGCCTGAGAGCTGCTGTAACCTGTGTGGTAATCCCTTGGTCATACTTCTAAAGAGTTTTTTGATTTTAAGACTAAGTATGTCCCCTCTTTCTACATATTTAATCAATACTACACAATGTTTACTAGAGGTATGCAGCAAGACTCTTAATCCTTGTGCTTAACAAGGTCTAACACTAAATGAGTTCCCGTCAAAGATTTCACGTGAAGGGAGTGACTCCATTTTTACTCTGTAAGTACTCTGTCTATACATGGACTTCGGGGGATGAAATCTAGATGACTTATTACTTCATTACAAAAACATTTAGTATACCCCTGTATGGAAAGAAGAATTATATCAGGTAGACTATTTAATGCATCAGGGCAATTCTTTTCTCCTTAGCTGCAACCCAGCATTTTTTTTGTGGGCGTGCTTCCTCTGTTGGTGCATGTCAGAATGCCACTGTTGAATTAAATGATTTATAGCAGCTGAAGGCTGCTGTAGGCTGAGAGCTGAAGGCTCTTAAAAATTTGAATGCAGGATATAATGTTTGTAAAATATGTTGAGAAGTGTAAAATACTGAAATAATTAGTAAGTCCTTATAAAAATCTGAAAGGGTGATAATAAGATTTATGTGGCAGCATCTTGTCAGTGGTTGATAAATGGAGTGTGTGTTGAAGCTGAATTCTGCACTTTCCCTTCCCAAGTAGGCTGCTGTGATCTGGTGTGGCTGCTCACACTCCTGTGAATTTGAGTAACACGATCATCTTCTTGATATTCACCCCTTTTGAGCCTGTCTAAAGCTGGCCAACAGAATGAAGTCTTCTAACAGAAGAGATGTAGATGGGACAACTACAAAGTGGAATTGCATAAGCTTAGTTTTCTTAGGAAACTCCCCTAAAAATACAGCCTTTTAGACCTATTCAAGGGTCTTGCATCCCACTGAACTGCAGTTTTTCTTGTGTGACGGATACCAAGATTTGGAAGCAGAGAACAATTTGATTAAATTTGTCTCCTTTGTTGCCGCAGGTACGTTCTGTGTATTCTTAGAATATAAATCCTGCTGCTAATTAAGTTGCTCTATATTTGATATGATATTCTTAAAAAAATATAGCTCACCTCAGGGAGTCCCAGAAAGTAAAATGTCCATACACAGGATTGTAATTTACCAGGAATAACTACTGTGTATCCTTTCACTGGAAACAATGGAAGCTATTTTCATTTTCTTATATATTCTTTTCAGTTTGCAGAAGTTACTTTTATTCTCAAAAGCTGGAAAACAATCATAATTCTGAGAAAGTCACACATTGATAATTTGAGTTGAACAATGGAGAATAAAATCGTTCAAGCTGATCTCTGCTCCGTGCTCCATTTTAACTGTAGAGAGGTGAACAGTGATTAAATATAACATTTTGCAGAAGCAACATGCTCAAAGGGTGACGGCACATACAAATCTTACATAATGAATTTGAATTAATTTTGTGTCTGAAGAAAACAAAACCCAATAGAAGCGGGTTGTTTTATGAGCAGCAGAACTAATCCATTCCAGTCTGTCTGTATTGTTTCTGGCTCCTACCCTCTATCCCAGTGCCTCCTGTGTCTGCTGTGGTATCTCCACTGAGCAGAGGCCTGTAACTAACCTGGAGCTGGTGCTGTCCTGCTGACCTTGGGCATATGGAGGGCACACTCTCTGAATTAGTGCAGCAGTTTGGTGTCAGGACACGCACGTACTTGCGCTTCCCTTACATCCACCTGCGGATTTTCAGGGAAGCTGTAGAAAGTGAGTTCCCTCAGGGCTTGTGCAGCATGTGCTCTGCAAGGAGTTGAGGAATGGGGACAGACTTGGCACTGAGGAGAGGAGGGTTCAGGGGGACCTGATGGATTTCCAGAGCCCACAAGGAAATTATTGAAAAGGCGGAACCAGGCTTTTCATGATGTTGCTTGGTGGGATGATAGGAGCCAACAAGTACAAATTGAAACATGAGAGGTTCTGACAGCATGGAAGGTGTTATGACCCAATTATTATTGTTATTAATGTTCTTTAGAAACTCCTCTGCCCCAGTTAAGGTGCAAACGAGACCATATGCCTAGTGACAATAATATAAGTTTTATTATATAGTATATATAAGAGAAAGAGAGAGAGAGAAGGAGAGAAAGAAGTAGAAAATAGGTGGGGGGGGACAGAAAGAATGATAGGAACAGAATAAGGAAAATATCACCATCCGTGGTTCCCAACGATGTTCTGTTGATCCTCTTCAGCTGGTCTTGGTGGTGAGGTCCCCCCAAGAAGCATAGAATTTGATGGGTTTGTATGCTCAGGCTAGGCAGGCATGCCCGGGCATGTCCCCCTGGGGGAGGGGGCAGTCTCTTACAGCAGTCCCTGGGTCTGTTGCATCACCTGCAGTCCTGTGGGGCCAAGCCTCTCACGTGGGTGTCCCGTGGATGCGCCTTGTGGGGTTGGGGGTCCCACAGCTTGGCCAGTTTGTGTACTGGGAGGATGGGTGTTTATTGCCTCTCACCAGAGGTGACGCCGTGCACCCGAGACCTCCTCCTTCCCCCTCGGCTGGGGTGTACCTGGCTTCTGTGAGCTGTGCTCTCCCACACCCCAAACTCAGCCAGGGATGAATCTTAGCAGGGCTGCTGGGTTTGGCTCACATATCTTTTCTTTGTTTCTCCCTGGGCCCTGAGGCTGATGAAAGAATGGGTTTTCCCTTTATCTAATCTGAGTAGTTTGACTTACAGTTCAAAGTTCTTCAGAGAGTTTTCTGGAGTTGTAGCTTCTTTAAAACTTTATATCGATGTTTGAGGCATGAACTATTTCAGTCTCTGACAGAAGGAGAGACTTCTTAACCATCACAACAGTCAAACAGTGGACCAGAGTGCCCGGAGAGGTTGTGTAGTCTCCATTATCAGAAGTTCTCAAGACCAGGCTGGAGAAAACCTTGGGGAGTGATCAACCTGTGTTGATCAGAGGTTGTGTAAGATGACCTTCAGAGGCTGAAGTCCCTCCCAGTCTGTGCTATTCTATGACCCTATTTTTCTGTCCAGTTTGTTTGACCTTGTGAGATAGCTGCAGGGAATATATAGGGAATTATATAAACAGGAGAGTGTTTTTCCTCTTAAAAAGACCCCTTCATTTTGCTTATGATAAAAATAGGTATACATTTTGTTTTTCTTCTTCACAGCTAACTCATAATATTTGGAGGGGAAGCCCTTCCTTCACCACATCCTACACCCTTAGCAGGTCAAGGGAAGTGAGGAAAACTTTCCTGTTAAAACAGGGCTGTGCAGGGTGAACTGAAGAAAACTGGTTTTTATGCTTTGGTATTTCAGTTTCGCTTCCAAAGAATTTCAGTAGATGTCAGGATTTCTGTTCCCACCTACTTAACAGTTCAAATATTTATTTATATAATTTGTCTTTAAACCAAAAGCTATTTAACCATAGTAGGAATAAGAAACTAAAGTTTAATCCTCTTGTAATAATTCCTTCTTTTAGTAGGAGTGTTTACTGCTTTCTAGACTGACACTTTAAGAGCCTTTTTACTTCTACAGCTACTCTTGCAAGTGTGTCCCAAATCATAAAATGAAGGAGTCAGCTTAGCTATTTAGGAATATTCCCCACATTTCTTGTTTATTTGCTTCATTTAAATATGGAAAAAGCCTCGGAGGCTGACTGTGGCTTTCTCTTTGAGGTTATCTTTTTTTTTTTAAATGAACCTGCTACACCTGTCTTGAGTATTCTTGAGGTGTGCTGAGTGCTGTCCTTTTTTATATCCTGATGTGGTTATTCTGGATGCAAAGCAGTTGATGGGACCTTTTTTTGAAAAACTCAAGACTTTGTGAAGACTGCTTGTTACATCTGTGGTTAGATTGAAATTCTTTTGCGTCGTTAACTGGTAGAATTATTTTCCCTTCAGCCATGACAGGAAGTCAAGAGTTTAAACACGTTCAGAACTGTCTCTCCAACAGTCTCTTGATAACAATTGAGGGAAAAACAGCGATATTAGTTTGGGGACTATGTGGGCATCAGAGGAGTTTCAGGGAAAAAGTTGGGGGACACAATCAGCCAGCTACATTTTCAGGGTTTAGGCTAAACAAAAGGTTTTCTTGTTACAAATGGAAAATTAATGTTTTAAGTTTGACTAAGCTGAGAATGTATGCTGAAAGACCCGCTTTAACTGCTCATGGTATATTTAAATAGCCAGAATATTTACAGATGATACTGAATAGTTGAAAATTACACTTTCTGAAAAGAACAATAATTGAGAAGCAAGAAGCTAATTAAATATTATCAGTACCATTCAGGATTTAATTTAAAGGCTAATAGCAATGGAGAGAAAAGAAAGCTGTTATAATGATTTCCAGTAATATTAGCATGGAGGTTTTATTTTTTTCCCCAATTTGCCTGTTAGGTTTTAGGTTACTCTGTTTGATAAACTGTTACTACTCATACTTTTAACCCAGAACTTAATCATAGTAGACACTTACTTTCCTTGAAAGGGCATCCCTGGTTTTTTCAGCATCAGGTACATGGAGACCTGGGTGGTTTTCCCTTCAATCCAGCTAATTAGGGAATGGGAAGGGCTTGAGGAATGTTTGGATGGAACCTACATTTTCTCTTGTACTTCATGAGAAGTTACTGTCAACCTGCTTCTCTAGCCTGTCAATGTCCCTTTGGATGTCCCTGGACCCTCTGGCATATCAGCCACCTCTCCCAGCCTTGAGTCATCTGCAAGCTTGCTGAGGGAGCACTCTGCCCTGACATCCAGATCATTAGTTTTTACATCTCCTGACATTATGCTCACCCATTCCCTGCTCCTCTGGATCCTGCTGTCTGTGGTTTTATCCTGGTGATGATGCTGGGTGCTATGATGTCAGCCTCTGGTGTCCTTTGCCAGGAGGAATATGATGTTCCTGTCGATAATTTTGTCTTCCTCCTTCTAGGAACTACTTGGGGTCGGTTCTGTTTGCTCTCTAACACACTTTTACACCTTTGCTCTTTCTTCATGTATCTCCAGCTCAAGTGTTAAATCAACATTTGCTGTATCTTGTGTTTTTTATGTATTACTGTTAATAAATGTATTCTTGTTCTACTAGCTTATGAGGCCTTATTTCTCTACACTTCATCATTATGTTAGAGGTATAAATATCACATTCTGCATAGAACAAGCTACTATTACTGCTAGCTATATAAAGCTGTGGTTGTACAATACAAAGATAAAAGAAAGTAAAACAAATTAGCCACGGACGCGTGGTAGCCAGGTAAACTAATTTAGAACAACCAAGTAAAGCAAGCTTACAGGCAGATCAGGAAAAATGAGCCAGAACACATCTGAGAAACTAAAGTCGGGTGCCTTTTAAACTCTTTACAAAGTTTGTGGCCTGTCAGTGGCAATGGCAAAACTGTATAACAGGTTACATGGTCAAACTATTAGTAATTTTATTCCAGATTTTCTAGCTTTGTATCAGTAAGTTGAGATTTTGCTCAGTGACTTCAGACCTGTTGTTCCTCCCACATGAATTATGCATAAGAAACAAGATTTCCTATGTATAGTAACTCACTGGCTTCTAACATCATCACATTTGGATGCTGCACTACTTCTGTCATTATGAACTAACCCATTTGGTTTAATGGCCATGATGTCAGGCTCCAGGAAAAGCCTATTATATAGTGTTAGGTCTTCAAGATGCAAATTATGTCAGAGCCATTTGTTCTCATGCATAATAGTTTTTGAGTTGTAGCAGTACTTTCTGTACTTGGACTGTATAAACACTCTGAAGTGCTTTTCATTCAGCCTCTTCTTTACTATAGGCTGGAGAACATCTCACCTCTGTATATCAAGAGAAGTTTTTTGCATTACTGCTTTTGAGGTCAAGGTTTCATAGTGTTCTTAGTGTCAGAAAAATGGTCTGTGCTATCTCTCTTGTGTCATATTGCCCTTGTTACACACCAGGTTAAGACGAGTGCAGGTGAGCTACCTAGTGTTTGCATTTTCAGATTATCTGTACATTCTAGTTGCTGTATATTTACTCTTTGTCTTGTCTAGGGGAAGAACCACTCCCATGGGAATTCTTCGGTAGGCTTTGAGTGTTTCAATATCTTGTCAGTCAATTAACATTCATTAAAGACATAGCCTTCGGGAGAATCTGCTGGGAAAGCTCTGGTACTGCCTGCTGCATCTAGCTGTGGACCTGAATAGAAATCTGTCGCTTAAGAGCAAGGATGAGGCTGGATAGGAATAGAAAATTATCTCTAGAGGTTGTTTAAGATGCAGTTTTAATATGAATTTAGATGCAGATGTCTATAAATAGAATAAAACTTTAAATATTAAGGTAGTTAAACATGTTTTAAAATGCAAATAGAAGATTCCATTATCTGAGAGTTTTCTTTAGCTTGATTCTTTCATTTCCCGCTTCACAAAGTCCATTCTCATGAGTTTAAATTATTTCATTTTCAATTTCAAAGTAATTTACAGATAGGAAAACGTCCATGAAATGTTCTTATGGTCCTACTCAAACTGAGACTGCCCTTGTTCAGTGGAACTTGTGAGCAGCCCCTGGGTGGCCATATTTGTCCAGATGTACCACAAGCATGAACTTATTAAGACTAATTTTCAAACTGTTTGAGGTTTTTGATCCTGCTCTCGTAAGAATCTGTTTTCAGAACATGATTGCATCAATAGTGCACATATCCTACTCTTATGACAAATGGGTGTTTATTCACAGCTCATTAAGAGTCACTTGTTCTCATGTGTAATAGTTCATTTCCTTCCCTGATGTTAACTGAAATATCTGCCATTGTGTGTATAGGTATACATGCTAGAATAACTTTTTGCCTTTTAGAGGAGGGTTGCTTGGAACCCAACAGAAAATACTTTCTCACAGGGTCTCTTAAAACAAACCCCCACACCCTTCATCTCTCAGGCAGGCCTTCTCCACATGTCTTTCAGGTTTTGTCTTTCCTGAGTATAGGTCGTGGTCCTGGATCCACAACTGAGAGCAGTTTTCCATCTACTGGGAACACCTCTGCTGGCAGATTTTTTGGTTTTATTTTGGTTGTTTTGACATTTTATAAGCACTGCATTATACCGGCCATTTTTGTGGGCACACCTAAGCAACGTGTCCCAGAACCGTGTATAGAAAGAAAAGCTAACGTGAGGCTGGCTCTCTGCTTATAAAACCAGAGCAGCTGTGTCTGTTATGTGATATGCACTGACCATGTTCAAAGCAAAGCTTTGCACTGATCATGTTCAAAGCAAGGCTTTTTACCCACTGCTTCTTTGCAGTGTTGGTACTGACAACAAAGTTCTTCCAAAATCATCCCCAGTCTTTCATAAAAGTGAGAGGAAGTGAAATGAAAAGTCTTACATAAAGCATTTTGCCAGCAAAAGCTCTTCTTTCTTGCAACAATATTCTGCATCTGAGAGGATTCTTTATGATGATATTTCCTTGTTCAAATATTCTGAGTTCTATTTTAAATCTTGCTTGAAAAGTTTCTGTACAGTTTGTCAGTTTTATGCTTTTACTTGTGCCAATATGCACTGCTATACTCTAGGATAGCAATCTGACATGTAGTTTGCAAAATGCTAGTTAGGGGAAAATTTGCCTCTAAATTCCTATGCAGGAGAAAAAAAATCAAGTGACTTGAACTGCACTGTTAAATTGGTTTCTTTCAAGTCATTGCTTTTTTTCAACAAATATGATTTTATTATAAAATATATGAGGATCTGGGAAATGTCTCTGCCCAAATGTCTCTTTTCTGGGTCTTTTATCATATCCATCATGGTGGTACCTGTGGCTGCCCTGAATTCCAAAATCCATGACCTTTGGAAGCACATGGATTTTGAAGGGTAACAACAGAAATTAACCTCTTGGATCATACCTGAAAAGCAGCTGTCTGGTTGTAGACTTTCTTTCAGCATTGTCACCTGTAAAATTCATATCATATTTGGATCCTTCGCAGTGCCTGCAAGGGGTGAAAGTTAGGTTTGAAAGAGTATGGAATTTCCAGACAGAGAATTAAAAAAATTATTTTTAAAAATGAATAATTTAAAAGAAATATGTAAATACTTAATAATAATTACTTGTTAATCAATAACTAGTGATTCAATTAATAAGTAACAATTCAATGTTATTCAATACTAGAATATTAAAAGAAATTCTTAAAATGCACATCATGTTTATCTACATACTGTTACAGTTTTATATACATGTATGCATACATGCATACTTGTATGCATAGTTTTTGTCCTATCACCTGATAGTGATCCTTTGTCAGAGGCTGGCTTCTGTCAAAATAATTTAGATCTATTCCCAATGAATGTCCCCCTATGAATGACTGGCCTTGTTCCTGTAGGGTGGCACTTAGAGAGACCCATGCCCCAGTGGGTGCCCTGAGGATTTTGCACACTATTTTTTCACTGGTCTGCAATGCTTGTTGTGCTCAGCATTCCTGTGCCTCACTTTGCAGCAGCCAGCAGCTCATTACTGTGTTTGTTGCTGATATCAGCTGCTGCTGCTGCCGGCGTTCCTTAACTGCTGCGTTTGCTCTGGTGCTCGAGTAGGCTTCTCCCTACATGACACAAGCCTTGTCAGCAGGGTTGTCCATCCCGGGGCACCTGGTCCATCAGGGCTTCCAGTGTATGGGCAAATGAGTGGAACAGATCAGTGTCTTTGGACAAAGTCTCTTGCTGGGGCTTTAGAGGACAGCAGGTAGCTGTGGCATAGGACAGCATGTCCGTTTACCAGTCTGTAACTGGTCACAAAGGTAACAGAGAGTGCACGACTGATTGGGTCTGGCTAAAGAGGGTCACCAACCTGCCTGCGAGTGCTGCTCACCAGGAAAGGGGATGCACGATGGGTTAAGAAAATTGCAGATAGTGCACAGTTACTCATAGCAGTAAGGTTTAGAGCAGGCTGTGAAGAATTGAAGGACATTTCCAAACCACTCAGTCTTGTAATAAGCTTACCCAGATGTAATTCAACAGAGACAAGTGCAAAGCAAAGGGCTTTGGGGGAAGACAGATGTCGCATCAGTTGTAAACTGGCGGGCTCAGAGCTGATTGGCAGAACTCAGGGTGGGGTGATGCTAAATGATTCCATGAAGACATTGGCTCAGCACCCAGTAATGGTCCAAATTGAAACTAAATGGGAATTTTTAGGAGAACAATTATGTCATTCTTCCATTGTATAATTCTATTCACCTACCAGGAAACTTTACAGCCTAGCAAAGACAGGGGGGATATAACAGGGGGCTACAAATCTGTTCACTGCTCTATGACACAAAACCTAGAGGCTTAAATTTCCAAAACTAGCAGAAAACCAGTTCAAGAACAACAAAAGCCTGTTGAAAGAGTGTTGGAAAGGGCCATTCCTAGCATTCTCTGCCCTGCCTGGGCAGACCAGACCGTTGGGTTGCTCTTCATTGAAAGGGTGGCCAGGCACTGTAACAGGCTGCCCAGGGGAGTGGTGCATTCACCATCACTGAATGTTTTTTCTAAGGATGAGCAGATGTGGCACTTGGGGACGTGTTTTAGAGGTGGACTTGGTAATGCTGGGTTAATGGTTGGATTTGATGATGTTAGAGGTCATTTCCTTCTGTAATGATTCTGTGTTATATGACTTTGAAGCAGAGGCTTTATCTTCACACGTCTTTGCTGTGTCCTGCTTAACCCGCTCCTGGTGTCACACAGGGCCTCTCAGTGACGTGCTGTGGGTAACAAACACCATGCAAAAATGCAAACACCAACAGCAGAGAGGCTTCAGCAACGGTTTGTGTGTGCATCAGTAGTTTTGGCAATCTGTTTCTGGAATAAGCTATTACCAACTGTTTGTCTATTTAGAAATGATCAGTTTGACAAATGGTGGCTATAAAATGAAGGCTCTTAAATTGCTGACCTTAGGAAGCCCGAGGAGGAGGTAGCTTTGGAAACTATGAAGACTGAAGACATCTTAAAATAGACACAAATCATATTTGCCATCATGAAGGTTATCCATCAAAAAACAAAATAGAAATCAACTTTTTTCCTCATAAAATTCAATGGAGAATTTGCAGTTATATTTGGGAAAATAAGAAAGGAAATTACAACATCATGAATATATCTCTATGGATTTTATGTCAAATGACTGCAAATCTTGTAAAAATACCTCTACTGAGTTGGAACCAGACCCTAGACTAAGCTTGAAGTTTTATATGAATGTAAAGTAGACATGAACTTGTTGTGCATTTATCACAGTTCAGGAGAAACCACAACTGAGGAATTTGAATTTAGAATATGTTTCCATTTACTATTCAATTTTCTGTTTTTTGTATCTCCCAAATAATTTACTACAGTTGGTGTGATTTTATTAAACAGTGATTTTATCAAGTTGGTATAGTCCAACTGTTCAGCTCAAAACCAGAAAATGCTCAGAAGTTGACTTTGCCCACCTTTCTTTATTATTTATCCACAGGGGACAAATTGTTCCTTAGGTCTGATCAAAAGCTGTGGTTCATTTTGAGGACAATATTTAACAGTGTCTACTCTGACACTCTCTGTAAATTTCCTGAGGGATTCCAAATGTATGCTATTAGTTATGAAGATGACATAAATGGAAGACATTATATATAATAAGCTGGCAGTAAAGTAAGATTTTAATGGACAGCTGAGAGATTNTGAGGAATTTGAATTTAGAATATGTTTCCATTTACTATTCAATTTTCTGTTTTTTGTATCTCCCAAATAATTTACTACAGTTGGTGTGATTTTATTAAACAGTGATTTTATCAAGTTGGTATAGTCCAACTGTTCAGCTCAAAACCAGAAAATGCTCAGAAGTTGACTTTGCCCACCTTTCTTTATTATTTATCCACAGGGGACAAATTGTTCCTTAGGTCTGATCAAAAGCTGTGGTTCATTTTGAGGACAATATTTAACAGTGTCTACTCTGACACTCTCTGTAAATTTCCTGAGGGATTCCAAATGTATGCTATTAGTTATGAAGATGACATAAATGGAAGACATTATATATAATAAGCTGGCAGTAAAGTAAGATTTTAATGGACAGCTGAGAGATTGTACATTTAAATTCAGACAGAGATGAAAAACTGTATAGTAATAAACATTTAAAATAGCGGGGAATTGAAAAACTGTACAATTCAATCTTAAAACAAAATGTTCTGCTTCTTATTAAGGACCACAACAAGCTTTTGGGTTTGCTCTGCAGTGAGGAAAGATGGCAGAAACACAAAAAAGAATGACTGATTTACTTCAGTCACTCTACAGTGTACGTGCCAGGCACCCGCGTATCTACAAATAATTTTCCAACTTCCATGACTGCAGGCGTCATTTGTCATGACAAGCTACAGATTAATAGTGACCAGAGTTAAGCTTGTCTAATTTCATGCTGTGTTTTGTTCCCTGTATACATTCTGACATAAAGCTTTGTACAAACCGAGAATACACTGAACCGGCACCCTGTAAAACCTTGAGACTCAGCAATTTATCCAGGGATTTACTAGTTATGCATCCTGAAGAGTATCTTTTCCAACAAACCAGAACTCAGTAATGAGGCATTTTTGAGTGTTAATCATTGTGTCCTACTGCTGAATTCCAGATTTACTGCACACAAAAGAAGTCAAGCGTTGCCAAAATCAAACGTGACAAATTTTTAACATTGCAGTCACTTCCTATGAAGGTTTTTGTCCTCAAGAAACAGCTACAGTGATCACATCCTTCTCCTTACAGGAGGGGGCATAAAAACCTGCAAATGAACTCTAATGAGCTAAAAAGGAGTAAATATCTAGTGGTACTTCCAGATGGTACAAGTAGCAAGAAAAGCTGAGTTCCATTTTTGAGGCGTTATTCTCCTTAAAAATAAATAGCAAGAAAAACTGCAAACCAGAGGAACTGAATTCCATCGTGACAATCCCATCCTGACTAACATCTCTTGTACAGTTTCACAGCTGCTGTGAAGAACCAGTGCTTGGATCAGGATTCTATCTGCTGTGGGTTACAGAGGATAGCCATTAAAAATGGATTCACTGGAACTGTAAACAGTGACTGGGGACAAGGCAAGGGGAAGTGATATTTACCCCACCCAGAATGGGGGGAGATCTCTCTTCTCTTTTAACTGGGGGAATAAGGGAGTCATTATGGTTCCCAAAATCCAGCCAAACACTTGTGAATTTAAAGATACAGGACTTTGAATCTCAAGTCTCTGGTTGCCTAAATAGCATTCAGAGCTTTGCAGGGAAAAAAATCATCATCAGGTACAGGAAGGCCTAAAACAGACGAAAAATTTATTATGCGTTCTGTAATTTGATGTGTAGATTTTGCACGAATGTCTTGGTTTCCAAGCTTTGTACTGCGGTTCCTTGTTCCTTCTATTGATGTCTGGGTGATACCACCTGGAAATCTTCCCTCGTTGTTTGTAAGAAGAGAGCAGCAGGTCTAAGGCTTAAGCATCACAGGCAGGCCCATAGAATTTGGGATGGTGGAGTCTGGTATCAGGGGCAGAGGCAATATAGGTGGAAGAAGAAATAAAAGGGATCAAACACAACAAATCAGTGGTGTGTCCCAGCTCAGGTGGTTCTTGGCATCCAGTTTCTGCAGCGAAAGTCTAAATAGCATTACACATAGCCTTACTGCTTGTGGCCTTTGATGATGTCTAGAGGATCTGTGCATGGCTGGCTTGACTGGAACCAGCCTTTGGGGCAAGAATTAACTTTGTAAGTCCAGATTCTCGGGTGCCTTTGCTTCTCTGTCATCATATTTTCATGGAGAAAGATTAGAAAGAGAGTTTATTTGATCCACGTGTCAGCTAGAGTGTGCTAGAAAAGGAAAAACAGATGTATAAAAGGATAAAAAGCACCAAATTTACTGGACAAAGAGAGTGTATTCTAAAGGCAATAATACGTTGTGATGATTTTGGATCTAAGCAAGTAGGAATGTTGAAGAACCAAATAAGCCATAAAAAATATTTTTTGAAAACATCACCTGGGGCTTGTGAATTTTTCAAAGTACACATGTATAGAAGAAAGAAATTAGGATAATAAAGATGAAAAATGTCAACAGACATGAAATACCTGAAGGAAGTACTCACAGTATATTGGCAGTGAAGAACTAGTATAGAAATCATTCAATGAAGTTCAGTGTTCTGGTTTTGAAAAAGTAAACATTTTTTTGGCTAAAATTGGGATTGCTCAACAGAACAGAATTCACTGAAAATGTAGATTATAATAATTAGGACAAAAACTTATTTCTTTTCTGATTTTTGTACACTTCACTCTGCAAAATTTTCTGTGAAAAAAAGAGGAAAATACACTTGGATTTTTAAACTATACCAAATAACAAATTGCCTTTTCATCATACAGTCATTTTTGATAGACCATTTGTATTATTCACACATTGGTGTATTGCTCCTGCACTTGTTAGTTCCTCTTGAACGGATATTCCCTACCTATTCCATTTAATTTGTCAGTAGTAATAAATCACAGTGGGTTTGTTTGTGTGTCCCTGAAGTAAGACAAATAACTTTGCCTTACTGCACTGAGCCCCAGGCTTCCTTGTGGGTGATATGTATGCCTGGACATTTAAGTCAGAAGCAATACTTGTTTTTTCATTATCCAGTTGCTGTCTGTACAGCCCTAGAGAATGGAAAATTAATACTTCAATTTTCAAGTATTTGGGACTGAGTTGCAAAAAATCACCTCCAACTTCCAATCTGGAACGTCATTGAAAATATTTCACAAAAGAGTAGATAAGACCTCTTCTAAAAAGAAACAAGCTTGAAGTATGAGGGAAGTGGACCCACTTACTAATGGCTCTCAGCATCTAAAGAGCCATGGTCAAAATTCATTGAATTTAAACAAGCTAATTTTGTGGTAACCTTATCATCATCCAAGCCTTCTGTCTGTATTTAGGGCAGAACTGAGTAGTTTTGAAGATGATTTTAAATAGCTCACTTGCCAAAATATGCATGTGTAAGAGACATCAACACAGCCAAAAATTTGTGTCGAATAGTTTTGTCTGAAAATGTTACCTAAGCCTGAAGAGGAAACAGTGCTCTCATTGCTACAGGAAGATCTGATATTTCGGATGTTCAAGACCCTGAGAGCACCAGTAGGCTTTAATGGCCCCTGCCAGCCTCACCCAGGGACTCCGCTCACCTCTTTGACCAGGGCCCCCAGGCCCTCACTTAAGCACAAGCTTGGTCCTCAGTTCTTGCCTGAGCTGTGTCATGGACATAATGGTCTCCTGCTACTCCTCAGAACAGACCTTGGACATATGCATCAGGTAACATTATTTGCACTTCTGCCTGTGGCCCTGCCGGTCCTAAGTGGACCACCAAACCTGTCTGATGGCTTTCCTTTTCCTGGGGCTGCTCATAGAGCCCATCACCAGCATCCTGCCCTGTCCACTGCGTGCAGGTCCTCTGGGACTCTGCCTTATTGGTGAGGACACTGCCTGGGCTGCGGTCGCCCTCACTTTCTGGTTTGTTCCCTCTCTCTGAGCAGTCCCACTCATGCTGCTCCCCAGCACTGCTTTGGGATAACCAAAGCACAAATCATTCTTTGCCTGTTTCAGAGATGGACCTTCATAAAGCCCTCTTGTTTTCCAGGACAAGCTCCTGCCTCACAGACTCATGGCATGACGTCAAGAGGAGGATGGTACATGATGCTCTGGGATGCAGTGTTTGGAGAATTTTCTCTAAAAGACATTTAATTGTGCTGACTCTAATGTAGTCACAGATGTATAGAGCAGTCAATCCTGGTGTACCTCATTAAATGTTTATTTAGTTGTCAATTCATATGGAACCATGTTTTCTGTCCCTCACTGGAGCCTACTCATCACGTTTAAATGTAGAACACAGCAGGGCACTGCTCCTTACACACACTACATCCATGAGATTTCAGAGACCTGCTCACTGTCTTCTTCACACAGCCAGGACTAGCAGGGCACTATGGAACATGCCAGCTTTTGGTTTGCACCTTTGGAAAAGCAAGCACTTGGAACAGGGTGCTCTGTCACTGAGAGTGACTGCTCTGGCTCTGGAGGATAAAGAAGGGATACAGCATTCCATCCTCTCTGTCTCTCTGAATGCTACCTAAAACCTAACGCTGGTCTGATGGTTTGCTTTAAGAGTGTTTCTTTATGACTCTGTAGGGGATAAATGGAGTATGAGATACCCATACAGACAGAGATGACCATGCTACAGGTTTGGCAAGAAGGTACTCTTTTGGCTTGAAACCTCTTTTAAAGAATAAGAAAGATAAAAGCAGGGTTGATGGTCATTTTCCAGGACAGAGAAGTATCAGCAGTGGCATCCCAGGGGTTGTTACTAGACCAGGATCTGAGATTTGTCCATTAGCTTCATTACTTTCATTAGAATGGCAATGCACAGTGAAAGTTTACAAGTGATGCATCAAAGACTGTTTAAATTGCAAGGGACTCCAAGGCAACTTCATAAAACAGAGTAAGTGAATATTCGTGCCATTTTGACTGGGAAATGTGGAGAGGAAAGGGGCTCATGGACAAACCTCTCTAGGTGAAGTGGTGATTCCATGAACAGCATCAGTCTGTGGTTGTCCTTGGTGACACTGAATGTGCACAGGATGAATCTTGGTGCCAAGTGGGCCAGTCTCTACAGCTGCACAAGACAGTACCCAGTGAGCTTGGGATGAAAAGCAGTGAGTGAGTGCAGGGCTTTGGGATGTGAAGTCCCCTCCCTTCAAGATACAGCCCCTGGTGGCCATTTTGGGGCAATCACAAGCAACCCAAACTTTGTTAACAGTCTCTGAACTTCTGAAGAGTTTAGTATTATTCAAAAACTCAATGATTTCATTGTGTATTTCTTTCTCTAATTTTTTTATAAACTTATTGAATGGAATAAGCCTCTCTACTGATTCCTGTTGGGAATATAAATATAATTTTGGAAGGACAGACACTCAGGCTATGCCTATACTAGCAAATTAAAGTGTGACTAAAAATATACCCAGACATGGTTTGGGCCAGGAAACGTTCTTAGCTCCCAGGATTAATGATATCATGCCATCTTGGCAAAATTCTCGCTGCTTCACTCATCCATCTCTTTCCCATTAGATCTTGCACTCCCATGTAGATCTGCATGTCACCAAAAAAACACCCTTTACATTGAGTTGTGAAAACTCAGGTTGTTTTTTTAAGCCTTTGACAAGAGAAACAGCTTAGAGCTATGTGGGATCCTGGAGAAATGAAGATCCTCACTTTGAGGACCCTGCGTGGGAAGGTGGACCAGGAGTGTGTGTATATGGTGGGGTGAAGGTGTGTGTAGCACCAAATGAATCTTCCCAAGTATATGTGAACTGACAGTATGAAGTCTAGAGATAATCAGTGATTTCCCACCTGCTATTGCATCCCCAACCTTCACTGGGTTACAGGCCAGAAGAGACCTCCAGTGAGCATTGAATGGGGTTTCTACACTTGTTTTTGGGGTAGAACAGGGAGCCTTTCTAACACCAGATGCTTGGTCACAGTGGACAACATATGCAGAAACTTGGCACCTGCTTTTGTGGGTGGTGGAGAGCTACCACCTCCTCAAATGACAGTCTCCCATGGCAACCACAGCAGTCATAGCAGCAGCTGTGGGGATTACGGATAAACCAAAACCAGCTACCTCACAGACTAGAGCACAGCCTCCTGAGAAATGATAATGCAGCATCTGTAGAGATGCTCAGATGCTTGTCTTCCTGAGCAGACTGACATGACTGTCCATGCCCAGGGACTCCAGACAGCTCCTTTCCAGCTGGAGCACACAGGACACTGCTAAACCACCAAAACTGGTGTTTTGTATCTTGGCCACACAGCAAAGGTTCACCTCTGCACTCCTGGAAGCAACTTTTGTGGCTAATCTCCAGAGCTATTTCCACCCAGTGGGGGAACTACCACGGCAAATACCCTCCCTCTCCCTCTTCTCACACCCATAGAGGACCCAGTTTGCAGATTTGCCATAGTCTCAAGGCAGCCTTGGGCAGCATGCTCAGCTGTTTTTGCCTGCTCTTTCCTCATGCAGGTCCTTCAAATCCCTGCTGCCCTCCAGTACTGTTGCTCTACTTTTCATCCAGCCCTCTCTGGGCTCCAAAGTGTCTCCTCTCATGTGCTGTGTGAGGAGTTTTTCATCAGAAGTGTGAGATGGACACTCTGTTCCTCATTCAGCGTAGGGCAAAATAGGGAGGTGCAACACCCTTATCAGATGCTTGGTTCGACCTACTGCCATAGATGAAGCAGGGAAGCATCTTTCTCGTGCTGACCCTCCCTCAGCACAGGTTGTCATGCTCCTTCCCAGCTGCTGTTGTTCCACTCAAGGTGTTGTTAGAGACAAACACAAGCTCACCTTTATTTGTTACTCTAATTAAAAATCTAATGAAAATGCCACAGACTGGTTATTATTAGTCCAGTAACAAGATTGCTTACAATCACAATAATGCTTACGCTTGACTTGAATACAGGAAAGCTTCATTAAAAATAGTACCTCTAAAAGGAGAGAGCTGGATAGAAGGAAAAGCTTTTTCACCATGAGGACAAAAAATAGGTAGACCAGAAAGGTTCTGCTGCTTCCATCCTTGGAGGTTTTTCAGGTCATGTTGGAGCTCAGACTGAACCCTTGGCAATGCAGCCTGGTCTTATGGCTGTCCCACTTTGAGCAAGAGATTTGACTGCATGAACCCCTGTCTCCTCCTCCAACCTTGATTATCCTCTGATGATGAGACAGATGGCACTCACAGGAAGCTGCTGAATGATACCCGGCTGGAGCTCAGGTGCTATGCTGCAGGGCAGGCTGCCCTGACACTGGGGAACAGGTCAACAGGAACCTCATCAACTGCTCAGGTAAAGGCTGGTCCCTGCCCCAGGAACAGGATTATCCCATGGAACAAGGGAGTTTGGGCTCCTACCAGCGGGGCAGCAGCTCTGCAAAACTGGTAACGCAAGTGCAACATCATCAGTGTTGTGGAAAAGACCAGCAGTCTGTAGTCTCTGGGAGAGGAGAGGAGCTCCCCTGGAGAGGAGCTGGTACGCTGAAGAAAATAATTCTTTCCCTCTATCTGAGACTCATTAAACACCAGCAGAAGGACCAGGCTCACTTGGAGGCTGCAGCACAAAATAATGTCTATAGGCAGAAGAAGCAGCTACACGGTACAAAGGATGGCTTTTGAAATATTGCCCAGGAATGCAGGGATGGTTTAGAAAAGTCAAAGCTCAGCTGCCGTTGAAACTGGTGAAGGACATCAAGGGTACCATGAACTTCTAGTCCTACTTTAGTAATAAGACATGGCCCAGTTGCTTAGTGGGTCAGTGGTTTTAATAAAATAAACACAGGCTGAGGTACTCGAAGCCTCACTTTTCACCAACAATGTCTGCCAGTCCTCTATGCTTAGTGAAAGAGGTCAAGGAGGAGAGGAACTTCCAGTAGTAGGTAAGGATTGAATCAGGGATTGTACATGAGAACTCAGCTGCCACATTAGGTCCAGGGGACCCTAATGGGCTCTGTCTGAGGATACCAAGACAACTGGCCAATGTCTGTGCATGAATATGCTCCACAGTTTTGAAGGCTCAGGAGATCACGGCAGATTCCTGATATAACTGAAGAAAAGTTGCAGCCAACTTCAAAAAGACCCAAAAAGTCTACTCAGAGAAACAGAACCTCAGTTCGGTTCTCTAAAAGTCATGGAGTGAGTCACCTTGGAACTTCCCCAAACATGCAGAAGATCACTGGAAACAGTGAGCATGGAATTAGTTACCAAGGGTTAGTTATACTTTACCCACAGCTTGCCTGCTGTAATTGAATGACTGCATGTGTGGAATTGGGGAGGGGAAACCAGCAAATGTCATCTCTCACAACTTCAGGAAAGCTCTCAATACTCTCTCCCACAGTCTTGAGAGGTAAAGAACAGGTTGGAAGTTTGAGCCCAGAGGGTAGTGGTTAATGGATTCCCACATCCCACCACATTTCTCTTTTGGATCTAATTTTTCTTACAATCCTGTCACACTCTGGTGGTTACTTAAGGACCCATCAGATACACTCCAGCTTCACTGTTCACATAAAATACAGGAGAGAGGAAGGAGGGAGTACAGCTCATGGTTCGTATGGAATATATGTGTCAGTGGGAATTAGCAGTTCAGAAATTTAGGGATAGGGAACAGAAAGAACAGTTAAAAGAATATGGATTTGGTCAGGCACTGTTTCAATGCTTATCAAGTGGTTGGGGTAGGGGTAATACATCAAATCTTTGAGCATGGAGTCTATGATCGGTTCCGTCCTGAAGTTGTCAGCATGCACAATTTTATATAATGCCCCCTAATAAATCTAAGCACTATGAATGTGGACACATTTTAAAAAAGGGTCACTAATCTGCATATTGATAGGGTGTGTTTTTTATCCACCTTGTGTTTGACTTCTAGTGTTGTAAAAGCTTTGAGAATACTTTATGCAGTCTATCTCCAATTCTAAGATTATTGACAAGTAGCAGGAACATCAAAACATCAGTTTTGGTGCTAGTCTCACAGCAGTGATAGATCTGACAGCTCCAGAACTCTCTGAGTGGTAGAGAAGTTCTGCATGACTGGTGGGGTGGTCCATGAACTGGAAAGGCACACAAAGTAATATTCCCTTGTTGGAGTTTCTGCTATGTGCTAATCTCTGTCATCACCTTGTGTGAAGGGAAAAATGGTGGTGGGCTGTCCTCATGTCTAATATCCCTGGACTGATTTCCTCCTTTTACACAGTGGTCATTAGGGCTATGGTGTCAGGAAAGATTTTGGGCCAAGACATTTTTGTGAGGTTTGTCATTCATTGTACAAACAAGTTTAAGTCTGTCAATATAACAGCTAGCTCTATCTGCCAAATGCCTGTAAGGATAAGGGCATAAGAATATGGTGCTCTAACCCATGTGCATGGAAGTCGTCAGCCCCAGCACCCATTTCCTAGAATCTTTAGATATTTTTAATTCATGAAACTAAGCATCCATTCCTAAGTACTGCAATCCTAGACCTGTGAGTGTCACTCCTCCTCCTCCTCCCCTTTTTTTAACACTGTTTAAAACCAAAATTATACAATCCATTCCTCAACATGAATATTATGTGTGTCAGGGAACAGCAATGACAATCCTCTTTCTCAGGGAGGATGAGCTGAGCAAGACAATGGAGTCAGCAGGGCTGGTGCTAATCACACCTGCACTATCTGAGCAAGATGAGCAAGGCAGACCTAGAAGTGGAAACCAGGTTGAACTGTGAGTCCGGATCATAAGGTAAGTCAAGTCCAGGGGTCAAGTCAAATGAGTCAGGTGGAGACAGGAAGACAGTCTGGAGGCCAGGATCAGGTTTGGTGAGGGTAATCAGGATCAGATACAGCCCAATTATTGTTGTCTGATGAGAAAAAGCAGTTCTTGGAACAGTCCATAGCAGTGAAGGGGAAAAGTTTTGATGTGTGAGAGCTGACTTGTCTCCTGCAAGAAGTGAACTTTCTGAGAGGCTACAGGAGTAAGACAGTGGTGAGGATCACCTCCCACACTATGAGAGAGATGGTGATGAAAATGTGTGAGTAGACTGCTGGATAGAAAGCAATGCTGGCCTCTGCATCTGCATGTTCTTTTTTTGTATTTCTCGTGCCTAAGACTGTAGTGCTAATAGGTGAAAGCATAAAGGGACATTTCAAAATAAAATTTGAGGAGAAAGGTGTTCAGTGAGGTTATGGTGGCCTTTCTCATTTCAAGTGGCTCATGTACATTTTTACCGAAAACCCTGTAGAAGATTAGTCTCACACAGTCCTTGAGCACCTTACTGGCTCTTTTTGCCCCCAACATGAATTCTTACCTTATCAGTTAATAGGTTCCCATATTCCCAGTCTTTTCCTAAATTACTATACCACATGCATTTAATGCAAATTATGACAGCTTCTGTACTTGCCTATAAGGCTATTTTTTATAGGGCATCAGCCATCTCACTGCTGCTGGCCAGTATGAAATAGCATCTCGTTTTGATTTTAATGGAAATCCCCTGCAAGCACAATGTTCCAACATCCATAAACCACATTTGCTCCACAAACTGTTTTGCTGCAGAGCAGCTAAAAATACTGCTGCACTCTCCTGCACTTTATGCCTGCTGTCTCCAAACAACTCCACCTCCAAACAACAACCACCATATGAAGATATTGAAAGAAATATTGAAAGAAACAGAGCTGGGTTTTGGTTGGTAATCGGATTTAACATTTTTTATATTTCTTTCATGGTTTGTGTGGATTTTGGGGTGACTGCAGCAGACCTAGTCAGAAGACTACTGTCCATCAAAAAAGTAATGATCCACAGGACCACCGACCTGAGCAGGCACAAGCCTGTGTTCTGAGCAACAGTCATAGGCAAAGTTAACAAGACAGGTCCAAGGTCAAGCCAGGAAAGACAAACAACACTCCAGAAATAAGGCTAGGGACAGGCGCACTTAGTACACAGCTAACGAAGGGGCTGAGGGCCCAGAACTGAGCTTAAAGGGACCCCCTGGGCTATGGACATGAGTGGAGGCTGTGGATATGGTTGGAGTAACTAGGGACTACTAGTGCCTTCACAAATTAGTCCCTGGCAAATTCCTGGCAGGTCACTTAGCAAGTAAGGAGTAGATATGTGACTTCAAAAAGAGCTGAGTTGCCACTGCTGCTGATCCCTGGGGGTATGCTTCTGGGCAGAGGGACCTGTGCCTTTTCTCTGTATGGTGGAACAGACTCTGGTGAGACAATATATTATCTAGATTTTATTAATCATCATCACTTCACCAACAGACAATACTGTTTTGGACATCCCAAGGTTATTTCTGGGAGGTCTGGTACCCTAATGGCATTTTGGGCTGGTGAAAGCAAACACTATCAGAACCAGTGGGGAAGAACCAGATGAGCTGTTACCATTTAGGAATGGTATTCTCCAATTTGGTGTTCCTACTGAAAGCACTCCAAGCCATGTGCTGCTCTCTCACTCACTCCCTCCATCCTCTCACCCGTGGAGGGCTGGAAAGGAGAATTGGAGGCACAAAAGGTGAAGATCATGGTTCGAGATAAGAANGGATCTTTTCTTCAGAAGAGATCCTTTCACCCCAGCCAGGGAATGATGTGAGGTAGTACAGAAGAACCTCTGGGTCCCTGCCATGGCCCCTCCTGGCTACTGCACAAATCAACCCTGTCCTGGCTGGAACCAAGGCAGTGGTATGACTGCCTCTTTTCTCTGACTTACGCCGTGTTCACTTGTGGTTTTGTTAATGAGGATGTGCATGGCAGCGTGTCAAAAGAGGTGTGACGCTAGAACACAGCACTAACATCTTTGTAACTGCTTTGCCCCTGCATACATAGGCTTAGAGCTTTATGACATCTTAGGTGCCCTCCAGTGTTACCGATTTTATCATGAGACAGCCTCTGAGATTTTAATGAATTGTTTAGGGGACCAAACACCCCCAGCTTGACTAGGTGACCTGATGAGTGAGCTGCTGCTAGACAAGCACTTTACTGCCGAGTTTGTGGCATCAGCGCTGAAATCCTATGGCTATCTGTGATGTGTATGAAAGTTAAAAGCATCACCCTAAATGAAACAAAGAGAAAACATTAATTTTGAGTTGCTGAGGGATCCAATCTTGGATTATGCCATAAATACAGACAGAGATGCACCCCAAAAGATTGTGAGAGCAAGGAACAAGAAGTGTGTCGTAGAATCAAGTCCCTTCAGAAGATGCAGAGATGCTATTTGACAAGAAAGTATTCATTAGAAATATTGACAGCCTTCCCAGTGGTTTTGGATCACTTGTCATTTGGTCACTGCTATTCTGACAAGGCACAGCAGTTGTGGAAAAAATTGCTTTGTAAAAAGTCCTGGAGAATGCCAACTGTTTACTTCTTGCTCTGCCTGACAGCCTCATGTTTAGTTAAAGTTGCTGGCAACTTGTATCAGAACAGCAAAAAAGAAAAAGAAAAAGAAAAAGAAAAAGAAAAAGAAAAAGAAAAAGAAAAAGAAAAAGAAAAAGAAAAAGAAAAAGAAAAAGAGAACCCCAGAACTGCTCAAATATTTTTTAATAAAATTTGTGGATGACTTAGCTGAAGATCTTAGTGACTATCTGTATGAGGAGAGGCTGAGAGAGTCGGGATTGCTCAGACAGGAGAGGATTAGGCTTAAGAGTAGTAAGTGTGTATAAACACCTGATGGGAGAATATAAAGAAGATGGGGCCAGACTCTTCTTGGTGTTATACTATGGATGAACAAGAGACAATGATCACACATAGAAATAAAAAGCTTTTAGTATGAGAACTGATTTTTTTTTTCTGTCAGAGCATCTATTTATTTACATACTGAAAAATCTCCTGGCATCCGGTGCTAAAGAGGAAGGACCAAGGCCAACATGCTGCCTTTCCATCAGGGCAGGCTTAGAAGCATGATATCCCAGCATCTGATGAGTGACCTGTGCCTTCTGGAGGAGCGGTCTGTTAGTGCACTCAGGGATGTGCCATCTTGGGTGCATGCCTAGAAAGGATCCTCTGGCATAAGAGTTTGTTGGAAAAAAAAAATAATGAGAGCTCTTTGGTGTCCATCTTCATGTTTAATCAAAAGGCTTGCATCTCCTCTGGTTTGTCTCTATCACATTGCCAAACATTGCTGAACACAGTCATATTAACAGTGATGGTCAAAGCCCCTGAAAAATATATTTCTGCTCTAATTTTTTCTCTTTTATTCAAGGAATAGGGACCAACACAACACTGAACGGAAGAGAGGCTGAAGGTGAGCAGGTTATAGCCAGGGGTGAACTTTTCCCTGTTGGCTGACATCATATGTGGTCTTTCCTGTGGCTGCCAATCCTCTGTATGAGCTGAAGGTATTGTCTCACACCACAGCCATTTTTAAGATTAAGCTGCAGTGGTTTCACTAGGTTTTGTTCATCATCCACATACAGAACCACAAAATTTATATCTTACTGTTTGATGTTGAAAGCATAATTACTGCCAAAAGCTTTGTTATCTGTCACCACGATAACAAGAAGCTCAAGCAGCTGTCCCAGAAACACATTTTCCTGGTTGCTGACATGGCTGGCTGCCTGCTATGCTGAATCCTCCCATATCCACCTGGTCAACCAGGTATTTAGTTCTGGCTTTGCGTAAAGACTCAGTGTGTCCCCAGCGCACCCTGAGTGCCACCCACACTCTCTTCACACACAGCAGGCCATGGATAATCACTGGCTTGCAGGTCCCTGTTGCCAGGGAGCATATCAAACAAAAGCGCTCTTTGCTGCACATGAGCCCAATTTTTACATGTGTTCAGATCTCTCTGATCTTCCCTAGTCCTGGCTATGGAGAAGCCCAGACGTGCAGACTGCCATGGTGGAAAGTGGAGTCACCTCCACAGTCTTCTCAATGCTTCAAAGAAATCCAGCTTTGATTTGCTGTATTACTGTTCTTGAGGAGCCTTAAATGTAACTCGTCCCTTTTAAATTATATATCTCCTTTACTAGTCATAGAACAGATTTTTTTTCCCCTAGGCTTTCAATTTCTTTTGCACCATTTGGCTTGGGTTGTTCTTTTTCTTCTTCACAGCAGACTGCTGTCTGGTGCCTCCTGTCCTCATCTTTTTAAAGGACAGACACAGGCTGCCCCGTGCCAGAAGGCATGACAATTCCATCTTTCTTTTAAAGTTTTCCTGTAAATGTAAATAAGCTACAAGCCTTCCTTGATTTTCTGCTGTTTCCAGCTTCCCCAACACAGCCTTGGAAATTCATCCAAATATATTTTCTGCAGTACCTTGAGTGAGACTTTCAACACGTGACTTTATAATTCCCAAAGCCTTTTAAAATGTTGTCTAGCTTTTCTCCAGCTGAAGTGTACAGAATTCCACATGGTATATGGAATATACCTCCTTCATATACAGAATACACGGCAGGCTGCAGAGCATACCACCTATGCATGTGACATACATAGCGGGAATGCTTGAAATGCCAGGTATACCTTGGCTAGCCTGCACAGTATAGCTCATTTACAAGGCTGGCTCCCTGTAACAATTTGCTTCTACCGTGCTGGTGGTGTTTATTAAAATATCAGAGACTTACAGGGCTGCAGATGCTACTTTACAATCAACTTCCTAAAACAAAGTGTGTTTGTTGTGTTCAGTCTTTATTTCTACCCTGACTGTGTCAACACAGAGCAGCAGCAGGGTGGCAGACAGTGCAGCTATGGTCATAGGTGCCTATATAGCCTAATGATGTATTTTGCAGCAAAAGGTGTTCTGAGCTATTTAGTTTAGAGGGCTCAGTTAAAGTGCTTTGTAATGGAGGCTTTTACTTCACTAATAGTAACAAGTGTTAAAGGTTATACAGCTTTAAAAGCCTTTTTTTGAAGACCAACTTAAAACATCTTTTCCCAGTCAGTCTGTAGCTTCTGAGGTCGTTTGCCCTCTGTAAAAGTGGTTCTAAATTGTTGTCCCTGGCTATTATGCAGTGGCCTGCACAATGTACCTGTCACCTTAAAGATGCACTTAATACCAGCTGTGTATTTGGAAAACTGTTGCAGCATCCACCAGAGCAGCCATTGTACCTCCACCTCTGCCACCGTTACCTTGTTTATTTTAAAGTTCTTTCTTGCTGCCTTACGGAAGCTTTAAGCTTCTTGGTTTGCAAGCCACACAGGCCTTCAGCTTCTCCAATCAGATGATTTATACCCCCAGAGATTCCCGTTTTCCCAGGGCCATAGTGTCTTCTAACAAGAGTTGTGGCGTAGACATGTCTTTCAACACACACTAAGCAACGAAACACTGGGCAATCTCACATGCAGAGGAATTTTATTAACTGGGTATGAGGAGTAATGGCTGCTGCTCAGGCTTCTCCAGCTCCAGCACTGATGAAATCTTTCCTCATCATCTTTTCCTGTTATGGATTTACATCACAGTTTATAATGGGTATGACTAGAAGACACCACTGTCTTCCCATTACTTGAAGCTGAATTACAAATGAGCAGCTGTAGTAACATGGACCTTTCTTCTCTCCCTTTGCTTTTGGGGTGAGTATTTTTCCCCTTAGTATCTAATAAGCTACCTTCAAAGGGGTCAGTGGAGTCTGTATTCAGCATTTTGATACCTGCACTGATTCACAGAAAAGTTAGTTGTTTATTTTAGGGGAAGTAAAAAGTAAAGTGTTCCCAACAGACAAACCACAGCCGAGAATGTGGTCCCTAAATTATGTGCTCAGAAGGGAAGTTGAGCACATGACTGGAAGTCAAACACCTTGTTTATTTTCAGATTTCAATGCAGACAAACAACCTGAAGACTTCACAGATGGAGCTGCAGATGAGTGCATACTACGCTGCACTGAAATTTTCTGTTGTTCTCTTTTGATGCTGCATTATCTGATAAGCTGTAATCATACTTATGTTATCCCATTTGTTCTCCCAAGCCAGTATCCTAACGACTTGGATAATGAAATATGTAAATCCTATATTTGGCTCAGCAAATGTTTTAAAGCATTAAAACACAAAGAAATGGAGCCAAGCAAAAATCTGAATTCTGTGTTCTGATGTATTAATTTCAATATCCATTTGATACTAATTTTTAATATGGATTTTTTTTCTTTTAAAAGTGATCATTTGGCAGACTAGTAATGAATGACTGTGGTTTTGATTTGGATCCTTAACAAATATCCAGACCATGTTTATTTTTACCAAGACTATTTTTTTAAATAATAATAAAACTGCAATCAGCAAGGCGAAAGAATTTCTATCACTTGGTACTAGACTAATGTCACACTACTGTGACATTGAGTAAGGGCTTTTTAGCCAAGCAAAGTGTTTCATTCCTTTTTCTTAGATTTTCCATTTCATACAATCTCATTTGCTAGAGAATGATGAAAAGAGCCTTTCAAATCTGATTGCTCAAATGAAAACTGAGATTCCTATTTTCTCACCTCACAGCTGCCATATTAACCTCAGTTAATGTCAAGAATGAGAGAACATTGCTACAGTTCTTTTTAGTGACCACACTTCAGTCTAGTACACAGGCAAAAGGCTCAATATGTATATAAATGGGATATTACTCACCTTCACTTTCTTGCTGTGAATGGCTTGTAAGCCTGTCATGGAAGAATGAAAATGTGCATTGATTAGCAGCAACATAATTTGTCCATTCTGGGAATAAATACAAAGGTCCAGTCTGAGAGTTTGCCATTTCATGGTCTTTCATGAGCATTCAGTTGGCACGGGTTTCATAATGCAGTCATACTAGTAGAAGAACTACAGTGACAGTGCTGTATTTTTTTTTGAGATTCATTTAGAACTGACTTTCATTTTATTACGCCTAGCCTGTCCTGCTGCAGGGGTGAGCTAACTGATATCTTTAGAAAGCTTTTTTATTTGATCACAGAACTTCATTAAGTGAAGAGGAGGGTCTACTAGAAAATGGTATCTACCTAATAATGAAGAGAAGATCCCTATGAACAGACTTAATAATGAAATAAGAGGTTCTTGAATGACTCTCAAGAACAGAGACCTCGACATGGAGGCAAGTAAGGAAGTGCTGCTTGTGGAGGAGGTGGCACGAGAGAAGGTTACAAGGAGGACTTTTCACTTTGCTATTCAAAATGAAGGACATTCAAGGGCGTGTCTCAAATGTGTGGATATTGGTGCTCAGAGT
Source organism: Dryoscopus gambensis (assembly GCA_013389985.1). NCBI lineage: Eukaryota > Metazoa > Chordata > Aves > Passeriformes > Malaconotidae > Dryoscopus > Dryoscopus gambensis. The sequence goes on from WEIT01022398.1 coordinate 41,447, forward strand.
TTCAGCCACAAGCAAGAAGCACTGAAGGTGCATGTGCTGAGTCAAGGAGCTTCCTCAACATCAGAGCAGTGAATATCCATATAGCTGATGAAAAGACTTTTTCATTTATATACGAACTGAGCCTCTTGAAGAGGGAAACTGCAGATGTAAAGACATTCTGCCTGTCTTGTAAGTGTTACTGCTGTAATAATTTTCTCCATAATTATTTTGTTGGATGAGTGTAGCTACCACAGAGAGAAGAAGAGACCTCTCTCTACATTGCCATCAGAAGACTCAAACTGAAGACTCCTTATATCTCTTGAGAATTTACACAGGTTCTGCATGTGGAAAATCAAATGAAAGGTAATACCCCCACACCATTTCTCTCCTGATTTCCAGTTAATTTTCTTTTCTCACATTTCTCTCTCAAATTTGCATTTGCTTTAGCAAATCTCTGAAATGAAAGGGAGAAAGACCTATTATCACTATTTAGTAGACTACACTGAGTTCTCTCCCCTTTACTTGATTACATGGTGTTCTAAATCTAAATTTCTCTTCATCTGTGCATATATTTTCCTCTGGGAAGTAAGAAATTTTATGCAGAAGAAGTCTATGCTTTCTAAAAGAGCAGCCTTGTATTGATGAAAAGAAAAGCTGTTAACAAATGCATTGTGGTGGGCTGACCCTGACTGGATGCCATGTGCTCACCAAAGGCACTCTGTCATTTCCCCTCCTGCAGGGCAGAAAAAAGGCTTGTGGATCAGGATAGGGATAGGGAGAGATCACTCACCAGTTGCCATCATGGGCAACATTGACTTGACTTGGAGAGATTATTTTATTTTATTACCAGTCAAATCAGAGTAGGTTAATGAGAAATAAAACCAAATCGTAAAACCTTCCCCCCACCCCTCCCTCCTTTCTGGGCTCAACTTCATTCCCAATTTTCTCTTATTTCTTCGCCCACAACTGTGCAGATGAATAGAAAATGGGGGCTGCGGTCAGTTCATCCCACAGTGTCTGCTGCTCCTTCCTTCTCATGGGGAGGGCTCCTCACACTCTTCCCCTGCACCAGTGTGTGGCCCTTCCCATGGGAGACCGTCCTCTGTGAGCTTTTCCAACATGAATCCTTCCCATGGGCTGCAGTTCTTCCTGAACTGCTCCACTGTTGGTCCCTTTCATGCCTGGAGCACCTTCTTCCCTTCCTTCCCCTGCTTCCTTACTGATCTTGGTGTCTGCAGGGCTGTTTCTCTCACACATTCTCACTCCTCTCTTCCCCTGCTGCATTTGCTCTTGTAAAACAACTTTTTACCCTTAAACACATTTTCCCAGAGGTACCAGCACTATCATTTCTGGGCTCAGCGTTGGCCAGCAGGGGGTCCATCCTGGAGCCAGCTGACACTGCCTCATTGGACATGGGGGAAGCTCCTGGCAGCTTCTCACAGAAGCCACTTCTGTAGTCCCCCCACCAGAACCTTGCCACACAAACACAACACATGCACATATTTATCTTCAGAGCTAAATACAATTATTGCTTATTTTTAATGACCTGGGCAAATTCTAGTAAAATAAGGCTTGAAACCAAGTTTTAATGGAAGAAATTGGAACAACTAAAATAGCATGAATAATTTTTTTCTTTCTACTGAATCTGTTCCTCTTCTCTAGCTTATATATCCAGACTGAAATAAAATTGTGGTGTACTTGAGTGTCAGTTAATGAATTTTTAACAGGGAATTAAGCTTTTTAAAACTAAAGGATGTGAGTCAGTAGAGTACATTTAATCATGGACCAGATCAATCATTTTCAAGAGTCAGTCTTGCTTGATTAAGGTTTTTAGGACGTGGTTGTTTAGGTGGTGTGTGATGCTCTCCTATACAGGGTTTCATGTTACTATGCATTAACACAATGTTGACATGTTACCTATACCTTTCACCTCCTATTAACAACAGTAGCGACTCCATGCTTTCTCCTAGCCAAGATGAGACTTTAGTATAGCAGAAACAAGACTGATTAAGGTCCATCTTGGATGAAGTGGAAATGTTTTTTAGTTTGAAATATCAGTAGTTAAACAAAGCAAGCAGCAATTATTCCACACAAACATTGCCTCAATGGTTTTTTATGCTTTAAACTGCATTAGCAACTACAGCACAAAAGGCACCCATGGGTCCCTTAGTCCTGTCTATGAGAGACACCCAGAATATTCAATGCATCCAAAGTTTTTTAATAATAAAATGACTAGGCATGGGTCAAAGATATTTTGACTGAAATGTGAATGTATTTTAGATCAGGATTTTGGTTGAAGGTATGCAGATAAAGTGAGCAAGCATTTCAAGTCCACAAAGAGTATCAGTTATCTGACTGCAGTTTTTATGTACTTCTTTCAATTGCTAGCTTCTTCTTTCTTGTCTCGTGAAACTGTAAACTCCAAAGTTTTACACAACATCATTGCTAATACGCAACACTTCCCAGAATTTTTTGTCCCAACAATTCTACTAGGAAGAAATTGCATGGATACTCTTTAAAAGTTAAATTTTAATCCCAGCCTTGCAGCTGATGGACCTGGGGAGATGGAGGTGCAACAGCCTCACTTCTTTAGCTAATTTGATTCTTCACTTAAAACTTTGAAGACTCTGTTTCTAGATTAACACTTGGATCTCTTGCCTTAATTAATTTGTCTAAGACAGGTCAGTGAACAACATATTTGCTTGAGCTGAAGAAAACGTGGTTTAGTGCATCTAAATTTTCATGTAAATAAAACAAGCTTAGCATCTGAGCCAGTCAGTGACTGACCATATTTCTTTTCCTGGCTTTACTAAGGACATGCTGGTTTGAACGATGGTTTTAAGACCTAAAGTTGCCTAGGTCAACTATTTAACAGTAAAGAATTTCATTAGATTTTGATGCAAATTTCGTGGCTAAATCCTGCAGGTATTTCTGCCTTCTTCTTTAATATTGCCATAAATGAATCTCTATTTGCTGTGATATTTTGGTAATTTAGTGACTAAACTGATTTCATCTTTTTTTCCTCTAAGGCAATCTATTTACTACAACAAATTTTTACCTTCTCCGCATTTTTCAGTATTATCTTCATTCATTTAAATGACTGAGATTAGGTAATCAGCACATGGAGAACTGAAAGGCAGCTGTTTATGGTACCTTCTATCCACATGGATCTGCATGGATTATCTGCTGCCTTGTGGTGATGAAGATTGCTCCAAGGATGCTGTTACAGCTGTTTGATCCCACAGAGACATAAACAGCCTACAGCAAGAAAAACTGCCAGTTTGTCAAACATGGGCAGTATTTTAGAGGGTTCTAGAGAAAATCAACTTTTCAAGAAAATGAGCCCCTCCCTGAAAGGATATGAAGGAGCTTTGTGTCAGAAACAATATAGGACAGTAATTGTCCCAATGTTAGTAAAAAATTGACTCACTTTTGAAATGGGTTGGAAGTTTCTTCTCCATTCATCTCAAAAAAGGACAGTTCATCTCTGTTTTTTTTCCCTAGCTGGTATAATTCTAGCAGCAGTGGCTTTTTGTTTACACAAGCTCATGTGTGCAGCTGTGTATTGATGGGGTTCTGCTGATCTGTATGTTATAAGACATGTTTATGACAACAGTGATTTTTCTTAAACAAGTATGTCATTATTTCTGAAATATTCAGCAGTTCTCTGGCTATATTTGGAGTTCATCTGTTTGTGAAGTTATTTGTGAATTGAATTAATTCTATTTTCTGTTCAGAAGTCTTAATTTAAGTCTTCTGTTAATAGAACAATCATTTTTAGGGTGAAACCTTTAACATATTCCCTTTATTGTCCTTTAATGCTTTTGGTACAGGTACAAGGCAGCCCGTGCAAAATTCAAAAATAGATATGCTCAAGTGAGCAAACCAGTGTGAGTTCATGAAACAGTAATGTTATTTTACTTACTGTGCTAATGGTTGATCTCTTGATTATCATTCTATTTGTTGGTCTGAAAACAGATAGAAATCTGTACACCTGGTTTCAAACCTGCCCCTACACTGCTTATGAGCAGCACCCCATCTATCCAGCCACAAACTACTCACACTGATATCACCAGTGAAAGCAGAAGCTATCACAGTGAAAGGTATCTCTAAGTGCCCTGTTTGTTCCAGCACTTTCCCACCATATAAGGCTGTTTCCTCCCTGAGAGATTACTCCTTCTGAAGGGCCATCTCTATCCACCATCTCTATGTGGTTGCAATTGACAGAAAGGTGATAGACATCATAATCTTATTTTAGTGGATACAGTGAGCCTGGGCATTTTAGTTATTAGTGGAACACAATGCATGTCTACAAAATCCTTTCACATTATCTTCATGGGCTATGCTGCATCTTAAATATGAGGAGTGTTGCCATGGACATTTTTCCTCCAGTGAAATGCTAACTTATTAAAAAGAGAAGTTTGAGGAGAATTTTTTTTTTTTAAATTACAAGGTTTAAAACCCTTCTGTCAAGTATTTTACCCATGATTCGGAAATTTGCTGCATGCAAAAACAGTGAATAAATCCATGGCGCCCTTCTGTTTCTGCAGTGTCAGTTATCAGTGCTTTACTCCTGAAGTCAACATCCAGGGGAAATCTGTGGAGAAAATGAAAATACAAGGAGGCATATCCACACAATTTCTCACTCACCTAAAGCAGAAATGAGACTAATGAAGACATGATCCGTTCTAGCTTGGATGCCGTAGTGCAGACCCAGTTTTACGAGCAGTCTAAGCTGATACTCATTATCTGCAATAGTGCATATTCTGTTCAGCTAATGGGTAGGCAGTAGATAAATCAAGCTAAAGTCAAATACAGAGTCAAGGCACTAATCTCCCGAACTACTTCAGTAAGGTCTCATCTGCCACAACGACATTTCTGTCACTATGTATTACTCTTACTCAAGCTAGAAAGAATGATTCTCGTTTGGGTGTACCTATCCACACCACCAATGTAAATTTCTTGGTAGTGTTGTCACTTGTACCACTTGCATACTGGGATTAAAATTTAATTTTTAAGGGTACCAGTGTAAGAAAATAAAGATTCCTATCAAGTCAGTAGGTATTTTTTTCATAATTTGTTCTGACTAGAAGCTGATGGAGTCACTGCAGTCTCTGGGTGAATTTAATACACTTTCTCCCTTCCGATCCTAAAAAAAAGTTTTTGGGTTAAGCAATTCACAGTTTGCTAGGGAGAAATGAAAAGGAAAGCAGAAATGGAAAGGAAAACACTAGAAAAGTCCATGTTAGCAAAAGTACCCTTTTCCTACATTTGTATTTCCTTTAGAAATGTCAGTGTTGACTTGAAACTCAAGTCCCTTCTGGAAGTTTTGTATCAAAGTTTTCTTGTTTCCACGTTTCTTCATAGCACAATGCGAGGTTAAGAAAACTCCACTTTTCAAGATCAGTTGATGTTGTTTTATTCATGTCTGAAACACATAGTGGAAGGGAGCTTTTATGTTATATGCGAGGAGTATACATCCTTAGAGATGATGAGGACCCAAAGGTGTGCTAGTTTGGAAGCAAACTAGTGAGAGACTTCGAATCAGAAATACAATTTAATAGGAAAAATAAAATAAATGTAATAGTACAAAAAACAACCCACTGACAGAGTCAGAGTACAAACCTGACCCCCTGACAGTCAGGGGGTTGGCAGCAGTCCAATCAAATGGTGGCTGCAGTCCTCCTGGAGTGATGGGTCTGTTGAGGCAGTGACTCTGTAGAAAAGGTCTGGTCTTCCTCTGAAGGTCCAGTGGCGGTGTAGAAGGGTCTGGTCTTCCTCTGGGAATCCAGTGGAAAAGGCTGCTTCTGATGTTCAAAATCTCAGCTTATATCCAGGATGGAATGCTTGGTTCCTCCCTCTGGGTGGGGCATCTCACAATGGGATGATGTAATTTTATCAGCCATGCGGTGATGGCCCATTAACAGAAGCTATCTCCCTGGAGGGAGGATGGGTCATGGGAGAGATAAGAACTCTGCCCCACCTGGTGTCAACAGCTGGCCCATTAACAGAAGATAACCCCATGAGTTTATCAGGGGTGAGTCATGAAGGAGGTGGGGAACACTGTCCCACCGGTTTTAACAACTTATGAAGATGGTAAACAGAATACATACTTTTGGGTACATCTTACATTGTAACCTAGGACAAAAGGTTATGTCACAACTACATTAAACCATTCTAGAAATAAGTCACATCTTTGGCAGTGCTATTGAAGAAACAAGAAAGTGAGTCAGAGAAAAAATACTCCTTCCCATTTTCAGTTTTCACACATATTTTTAGGAACTTACAGCAGCAGATATATTGAAAAATGAATATTTACATAATGGTTTATACCAGGGACAATGCTTTGTTGACTTGCTCAAGCATGTAAATATTTTTCACTGAACCACGGATAACTATTCCTTCAGGTGTTTTTACATTATCCCTTCTGAGCCCCAAATCTTTACTTTGTGAAAACCAGAAGATACTTTCAATGATTATCACTAGTTTTGATCATTGATTTATTGTAAAATTAGTGTATTGATAGACCCACCATTGTCCTCTATTCTCTATTTTGAAGAGCTGGATCTCTGAATGTTACTAAAAGTAAGGTAGTTACACTGAAGCATATGAAGGATTTGATACTTTCAGCCATCTCGTAACTTCTGTGTCTCTATATCCACCCCTGGGACTGAACTTAACCCTATAAATGATGCAAACAGTGCTTACAGTGTGCCTCTGCAATCTCCCTGCAGGGAATCTGGCCATGCTCCCATGTGTGCTGGGGACTGTCTCTGAACCCCAAGGACACTGCAGAGAACTTGAAATAATCCAGCCACACTCCAGGCTGCCCTGGATGAGCACCATCAGTCCATCCCTGAAGTGCAGAGGGGTCTGTCTCAATGTAGGTCCTGCTGCTAGGCTTGCCTCCAGGCTGGATCTGATGCTGGCTTTGCTCTGGCCCTGACTGTAACCCCAGTGCTGATCAGTGCAGGGCTGTACAGGTGCCTACTGGGAGTACGTGTTTAGCCCTGCTGCTGCTGGACGTGGAGGCCTGGAGCTGTGTCTTCCATGCCCATGTACTGCTTCTGCCATGTCTCCTGTGGGACTCACCAGAATTCCCCCATGCTCCCAGTGCCACTGTGATGTCAGTTTGTCTGCACAGGGTGGTCCAGAGATCTGATCTTCCTTTTATCCCTGACATGTACAAATTAGTTCATCCTCTTCATCTAATCCGGAACAAACCAGTGAATGGGGGAAGAAAGGCAAGTGCAAAAACTGATTTACTTAAGTCCATTTATAGTGGTGTAGACATGGCTTTCCATTATCCAACTAATTGCTGTATAGGATGACCTCCTAGATGTTGAGAAATCCTTGTAACAAATCCCAGCACACGTACCATGTACCAGAGCTACACTGAGCTGTGGAGAGAACCTCTCGCTGTTCTGCCTTCTGTCCTATTGGCTGCAAAATAGTGAAGCAGCAGGATCAGAGACGATTAACCTGGGGACCTGGAGAGACCTGGTCTCCAGCTGTGACAATCTTGATGACTGGCAGTTTAAATGGGATTTCAAGCGTGCAGGTGACAGAAAAGAGTGTGATAGTAGGAAGAGAGGCAGCTGGAAGGTAAGGATGTAGGAGCAGGATTGGCAGCTCCTTTAGGGGCTGTTCAGACCCATCTGTACCTGAGATTCCCACTGCAGCCATCCTGGGAACTGGCTGAGGGACCAGGGCTTCCTCACGACTGCAAAGCAGGAGAATAGGTGTCTCCTTCTGTTTGTGGGTACCCATGGGATAAACATCCAGACCAAGTTTTTGATACCCACAGGCCATGTCTTCTCCTGCAGTTAGGAAAGATATGCAGGCCATCTTTTTCTGCCTGTGTACTAGTTTGAAAGCAAACTAGTGAGAGACTTCGAATCAGAAATACAATTTAATAGGAAAAATAAAATAAATGTAGTAGTACAAAAAAACAACCCACTGACAGAGTCAGAGTACAAACCTGACCCCCTGACAGTCAGGGGGTTGGCAGAAGTTCAATCAAATGGTGGCTGCAGTTCTCCTGGAGTGATGGTTCCGTTGAAGCAGTGATTCTGTAGAGAAGGTCTGGTCTTCCTCTGAAAGTCCAGTGGCAGAGTAGGAAGGGTCTGGTCTTCCTCTGAGAATCCAGTGGAAAAGGCTGCCTCTGATGTTCAAAATCTCAGCTTATATCCAGGATGGAATGCTTGGTTCCTCCCTCTGGGTGGAGTATCTCACAATGGGATGTAATCTTATCAGCCATGCGGTGATGGCCCATTAACAGAAGATGTCCCCCTGGAGGGAGGATGGGTCAGAGGAGAGATAAGAACTCTGCTGTACCTGGTGTCAACAGCTGGCCCATTAACAGAAGATAGCCCCAGGAACTTATCAGGGATGAGTCATGGAGGGGATGGGGAACACTGTCCCACTGGTTCCAACAGCTTATGAAGATGGTGATAGAATACACACTTTTGGGTACATCTTACACTGTAACCTAGGACAGCCTGATAGTGTCAACAGAAGGCTCAGAGAGATAGATGAGGGCTGAGTTACTGCAGCTGAATGTTCCCTTCAGGGTTTTAAATAGAAGTGGCAGTGGATCCCCCTGCCCCTTACCCACCCCAGAAAACCAAACAGAAGTCTCTAGAAGCATTCCTGATGATGCACCCACCTGTAAGCAGTGAGGGTAAAAGCTGGTTTAGTCTCTAAGTCATATTCTAAAGGAGATCAGATGCAGCCATGATGCTTCTTTTTTCAATTCCCTGCTGTGAAATTACATTAAAAGAAACTAAAAATACACACTGTATTATTACTTTTTATGCAAACAGATCTACTTACAACAGGGATGTTATTTACCTGTCAGGTTAAAGACAAGGTTGATAATAGGAAGTCCTGGAGACATTACTTCTACTTTTAGGGGCTCCAAACTTCAGTGTGACAATTAGCTTGATTAGGATTTACAAGCTGAAAATTAAAATTGTGATTTTTTTTTTTAAGACACTTTTTAAAAAGAAAAGACATCTAATTACTACATAATAAAATGAAAGTACTGGCAATCTCACTGGTTATTTGTATTTAGAACTAGATTAGAAAGCATACTAAAAAGGAATATTGGGAGAAACTGTCCTGTCCTTTCATAGTTTCTTCAGATACTGGCAGTCTAAAAAAAGCCTATTTTCCCCAGTTAGATAATTAGAGCAATTCAGACATTTGCATTCAGGAAAGCAGTCACTTTCAAATGTATTCTACAAAGCCATTTTCTGAAAAGAGCCATTTCCAAATCATGCTGTTCTTCTAAGTGTGCTAAAGCATAAAGTGTAATTAGACTTATTGCCTTAGAATCTTGTGGGAAACGTTTAAAAAAAATTTAGCCCTCCTTAAAGCATGACTCATTGGCTGGCTGGGGGTCTGAAGAGCCACAGCACAGTCCTCTACCCCTTTGTTAGAAGGGATGCTGGTACAAGAGCTTGCCCTTACAAAAACAATTACACATTTTGCTGGAGGTATTCCTGTCTGTCTTGCAGAGAGATGCTGAGAATCTCTTCCCGTCTCTGCTTCTAGGATCCCATTCCCAATACAAAAAGGATGACCAGGAGAAAAGTCTGGCTCTCCTCATGTTCTTTGCTACAGGAGGGAGTGCTGGAAGACTCAAAGAAGGCTATTCTGTTTTGTCTGTTGTGGGGAGGATCAGCAGGCAAAGTCCTTTCAGCCCAACACTGGAAGGAGATACCTACAGATCTGCTCCGTGGCTCATGGAGCAGTTGCTGTTTGCTTGATATGTAAAAGAGCAAAGAGATGGACCACCTACAGTGAAAGCCACATCTTGAGACAATTTGGCAGCCTTTGAATGTATGTGAACTTCTGATTTCTCATTTCCAAAGGATTATCATTTTAATGAAATTAGGCAACCTTGAGAGCCAAAAAAAGCCTTCTTGTTAAGTATATAGTGACTGTAGCAACTCCTTCATCTAAAAAAGTACTAAAACTTCTAAAAGAAAATTGTATAAAAGAGACTTTTCTTCTGGGCTTTTTTTCCCCTCTTAATATTTTCAGATGGAGGAAAATGTGTTTCGGCACATTTATCTTGGAAATATCTGTATTACATGAGCTAAAACCTAAAAAGGTAACAACCAATTGCAGCAAACACATAAATGAGGAAATTCAAGTCCAAACAGCTTAAGATTCACAAAATTGTAATTAGCAGAAACCAAATTTTATAACAAAAAACTGTTAGGCAATCTTAACTGTATGCTAAATATCCAATTTGTTGCTTACTTATGAGCATGAAAATTTTAAAACACAGCCTGCCCCCACTTCCAATAAAGTGTTAGTGGATGCATTCAATGTGCAATGTGGGAGTCATGACTTCAACAGGAACTCTAATTTTCACTTGTGCTGTTCAGTGTAGTCTCTAGAGAAACCCTCACACTCAACTCTTATCAGATCCAAAGCAGTCTCTGCCAGCCAGTGTAAACTCACGTGGAACATTGTTGGGTTATGCATTATAGGATGAGCTGTTTAATAGCAGCCTCCTCTCACCTCCATCCTAGATTCATGGTAATGTGATGATTCAAATTATTGAAGAAGGCAAAAGCATGTTCTGTATGTTTCAGCCCGGACAAAGACTCCACTTTTGTTTGAGGCGTTTTCTAACCTTGGTGCAACTTTCTGTTCAGGTTCAACTCACTGGAGACCTGCAATATGTTGACCAAGAAGCAGAACCACAGAAGCATTGCACAGAGGTAAAACAAAATGGTGAGCTAGAGAGGAGTTACAAGCAAAGTTTACAATAACCCCTTAACATTTTGGAGGTTTAGGCAAGGTGTGCATGTGCCTTTCCAAGAATTGGGCCTGTTTTATTTATAGGAGAAATAATGTATGCTCAGAGAATGCATAAAGATGGCTTACACTTAACTAATGAAGGAGAATATTTTGTAATGACATCTTCATTTTCTCAAAAGAGGGAAGTCATTTAACATTTTCATGAGGTGGAACAATCACTAACCAACTGACTGGTTAAATTTTGTATCAAAGATAGACAATCCTCATGTTGGTCTTTAGCTCTGACAAAATGCTTCTTGCACCATTAAAGTTAAGTTCTGCTGAATGCTTATTTATTTAAAACAATCTGTGATCATTTTCTGTAGCTAGCTGAGTATGGTTTTAATAGTGTTTTACCAGACAGTATAAATGGAGGCTGCAGGATATATAGAAGGGAAGCATGCTGTGGAAAGATAATGGAGTCTAGATGTGCATTCACTATCTCCATTCCATTCAGCTGTTAGCTTTATTATCTCTACTATCAGAGACTGTATTTCGGTGTTATTTCTCATTCAAAACATTATCCATTTTTTTAAAATGATGTGTTCTGCTGTTCATGAGTAATTTGGATTGACTCTACGGCATGAGACAAGTTACCAGCTGCTGCTGGCAACTGATTGTATTCTTATTTATTATGGTCTTAATGCATGCAATATGCACTAATCACAGTATTACTTTAGCTTTTGAATCAGTCTAATAAGCTTAATGCCATTGAGGATTTTGCCTCTTGTCAGATCAAGTTTTACAGGTTATTGTACTAAAAGGATCAGGGTTTCTAAAGCAGAGAAAATTTTATTGGTGAAATCCTGATTTTATTGCAGTCAGCTGGAGTTTTCCCCAAAGCTTAAATGACAGTCAGCTTTCTAGCAGCTTTCTCATTTTTGAGAAAGAAAAAGAAAGAAAGGTATGCCATTAATTTGCAACCCTCTCCATAACCCTGACATAACATTTAGCATAAGGTAGAGTAGCTGGCTGCATGATAGCATCAGATAAAGATGATCAGTGGCCCATAACACATGACTTAAGGAAGCATACGCTGTTGAGGGGCTCAGACAAAGATAAGACTGATGAAGGATCTAATTACTCCTTACATCATAGTGGGCAAAGTGGATGGAACACTTCTTGTTAATGGCAAGTAATAAAACAAGCAAATACCCTAGAGATACTATGCGAGTGCTTTGCACTTTTCTCTGTTTAATAGGTGAACCTTTCTAGTCCCAGGAGCATGCCAGGCTGATCCCTTGTACAGTTGGGATTGATGACTCAGCCTGTTTATACCATGGCAGCAAGGTTTTCCAAAGACAGGTCAGTGCCAGCACTGACCATTTCTATTTCAGCCAGCTCACTGTGAGAGTGTGAGACTCTTTCTCCAAAAAGCTACTCCAAATGGAAGGAATGCTGGCAGCCTCAATACCAGGCCTTTTCTGAGCAGTGACTTTTCCATGGCTGGTGGCAGGGATGACAGGCAAGAGCAGTAAGGCAGTGTATGGTCTGTGCAGTGACCCCTCCTGAGGAGGCCACCCGACCGGGGTGACAGCGTGTGCCACTCTGCATTTCTGGTGTGCCTTCTCTGACCAGCCTGTGAAGAACCTGTCTTAGGATGGCCTTGTGTGGCACAGCTGGAATTACTGCTTCAGCACCCTTGTGTTGATCCCAGAGAACCTTCTGCTCAGATTGTGAAGGTGAAGCATGATCCCAACCTGCCTGTGACTGTGTAGCCTCCCCAGTACACATCCTGCATGATCCAAGTATTACTCCTCTCTGTGATTCAGGAATTTCCCTCTTTGCAGGCACTGTCTGCAGGCGTTATGAGCCTCCTGTATGAGCAGTACCTGCTATCCATGCTGAAGAATCTTTGAAAAAATGAGTTGCCTGTGGCATGGAAATATCCTGAGGGCATGAGGTGATGTGAATGCCACATTACTTTTGGTGTGTGTACCGGGGAACAGATCTGCTTTAGCATTAAATATTCAAAGGTGAGAATCAAGGTCAGAGTCCAATGGCTCAAGACACCCCAGAAGGCACTACCAAGAACAAGAAGCTGGCAGCATTTCAGCAGAGCACACTCACCACCCTTGTGAGCATCCTTCGAGACCAAATATGCTGCTCTGCTGCTGCTGCTGCTGTTGCTGCTGCTTGGAATGCCTCATATGCATCTTGTGGCATGACAAAAGCGTGAGGTAGCAAAAAGGTATTGCAATCGTTTGTCTTCCTCTTTGAGCACTTAAGCCCATTGTTTATATGTACTATTGACATGCTCAGAATCACTGATGTCTGACTCTTTGTAAACCTGTGCCTCACCAAGACATCCACATTTCTGCTGGTGGGCCTGGGCACAAATGCCTTAGGGCTGAAACTGTTATGCAACTAATATGCTGCTTGGTGGCCTTGACATGCCTGAGGGAGAATTCCCAAAGGCTGTTTCTTCTACATAATCTGCCAGTGCATCTTATCACTATGACATGTAAGAGATGATGCCACACAGAGTGAAGCTGGCGCATTACAGTATCATATCACTGGATGCCAGGAACTCCTGTGTGAACCAAGGCAGATCGCTTTTAGATCAAGAAGTGGGGCAAGCTCAAAACTAAAAAAAGGGTAAAATAAACCCACAGCAGCCAGTGACTTTGTAATTAATCCCATCGTTCAAATAGTCAAGTATAATTCCTACTCTGAACCCCTTGAACATTTCAGCCGTATTGCTCCATCTTCGTGCTGCTTTATGTGCTTCAGTCCTTCTAGGACAAAATGGCTTGCAATGCATGTTTTGTTATGGTACATGTTTTCTTTTCACACTTCATTATATATTTCTGTTTCCTTATTCCATTATGCATCTCAGCTACTGGATCTCCTTCGGCAATTCGCATGCCATGCTGCATTAGCATTTCGGTTCTTCTTTTTGCTTGTCATTATGAATGATTGTTATCACAAATCATTTTATTTCTGATTTCACGTCTCATTACTCATTTTCCAGACTCTCACTGTGGATTTCAGTGCTCATGTTGCAATATACATTGGAGGGTTTGCTTCCCATCAAACACTGATTTTTCACAACTTGTTACAGATTTTTCTTTATGTATTTCTTCATGGACTTAATCTTTCTTAATTCATTCTGCTTTTTTTCCTACTGCATCACAGGATTCACTACTTAATTTTGAATTTTTCCTCTTTGATCTTAAAGGTGCATTTCTGGTCTTGCCTACCATTACTCTCTCAGATTTTGTATTTCTTGATTCACTAAAATTTTTCAACTTATTATGTATTCCTGATGCCAAATCCTGTTATGAGTTTTCCTTTTCACATCTCATTACCCACTTTTTTGATTCTGGATCTCTATATGAATGCTTTTTTGCATCTCATTTCCAGTTTCCAGTTCTGATTTTTGATGTGCATGTTCATTTTTATTTCACTGCTTGGTTTTGTTTCAGTGTCTCATTATGTGCTTTTAGATCTAATTAGGAATTTCATGTATCATTTCTTATTAGCCAATTTCCTTTTTGCTGCCCATTACAGACTATGGATTTTATTCTGAGTGTGAGCTTTCAGATTTGCCTGTCCATTTTTCTTTCCTCACATTCTTTAGTTAACTTCTTATATCTTATAAGAAACTTCATATATTCCAACTAGCATCCTACTATGGTTTTTCAAGACTCTAATTTTTTTTTGCTCCTGTGTAAACTTTCTTTTGCACCTCAATAAATATGTTCTTTTAATATCTCATGAGCGTTTGAATGATATCATATTGCAAATTTCATTTTTGTATCTCATACTAGATTTTCATTGAAAGAATGCATAATGAACTTCCATCTTTGTATTTTCTGAAACTTGACAGTGGGAGTAGTGCCTCTTAGCATACATTTTCATTTCTGCAAATCCTCCCATGTTTTCTTTTCACATTGTGCACTTTTTCTGTGTTTTCTTTTTCAGAGCTATTTCTGCACTTTCCCTAATGTCTACAATTTCACAGCTTGATTTATTTCTAGTGACATTTCATATTTTGTAGGTCATGACACATTTCTGATTTTGAATATGTCAAGCTTTCCTTCTTTATTTATTTATTAATTTTTATTTTTTGCATTTTTTTATGAATTTCCCCTTTCAGAATAAATTTTCCCTTTATGTTACTCACCAAATGTAATTTTTCTTATAAGTTTTCCTGAATGAATCACCTGGTTTGATTTTTAACTTACATTCTTTGGTGTGTAACGTTATCAATTTTAGATTTTTGTCTCCTCTTTTAATGTTCATAACTATTCTGCATTTCATTCTGCAGCTTCATTATTCACATCTTGTTCCCCATTTGTCTTTAAAATGCCATTATACATTTCCATTTTACACGTCCCCATGCGTTGCTCATATTGCATTTTTCTACTTAGGAGTACTTGTTTGTGTTTTTGAGAAGTTTCATGTGCACCAGATGTGATTTTTGCCCACCTCATAATCCATTCCTCTATTCTCTCATTATGTTTTTTCAGGTTTCCCTGTTTTATCTATGTTCTTACTGCACGCTGGGTTTTTTTACAATTTATTAGGTCCGAAATTGCACATCTCATTACATTTTTCCATTCACCTCTCATTGAAGCATTTCGCTTTTTTAACTCAGTATGTATTTTCACCTCTAACACAATCTCTTTAAAGACATGTTGAGCTCTGTAGCTCAACATCTATTTTAACTTTCTTATCATGTAGACTCACATCCCCCTGCATGTATTCTTGCATCTCTTATTTCCCACTTGCCATTATTTTGCATCATTTAATTTTTACTTTCAAAGAACAAGTACCTTCTTTGTATCACATTACAGCTTTTCATTTCTACCTCTTTTTTAATCTTTTATTTCTGTCACCTCACTTTGACTATTCTTTTCCCCAGGATGTTTTATTTCCTTTTTTGTATAACACTATGTCTTTTTATTTGCATTTTCTTTTGTTTACTCATTTTTATTACACATCAGTGTGCAATATTTTCTGCATCTTTTTCATTTTTCCTCTTCTTACATGCCTACATTTTGTCATGAGTTTTCTATTTCATCATGACTTTTTCTCCTCACCTATGACTTTTAAAGGTTTTACTTTTCCCTTTTACGTATGTATTTGTTTTTAGATATCACCTTTCATTCTACATCTTGTTGGTTTTGGCTCTCACTGAATGTGCTCCTTTCTCCAGCACGGTAGTTTTTGTTGGTATAACTCACATATTCCTCCTTTTTCACTTGAACTTGCCTGCATCTCATAGTGTCTCTCTTTCTGCCCCTCATTAAGAGAGTATTTTCACAGGCCACCACATATCTTGCTTTCACACCTCAAAATTAGTTTTCATTCCCTCTCTCTCGCAATGATTTTGAGTAGCTGATCACTCAGAGGTAGTTATTTTGCCTTTGTGTATACCTTCTTAATGCTGGAAACAAAGTTTACTTCCTCACATGGTTTACTTCATCTTTCTCTTTTTCTAGTTGCTGCTTGTGTATGCAAAACCAAGTAAATTGATACTTCTTTCTCCTCTTTCTAATAAGTGCCTGTGGTTCACACAAAAAGCCAAGAGGCAGTACAACAGCAAATAGAGATGTCAGCACAGAACGTACACTGCAGACACTATGGGAATACTGAAAGCTGAGGATGAACATCTGCTTAAAAGTGTACTTAGGAAACTTTGGTCAGGTTTTTTCATTAAAATCATACACGTTTTGAAGTGCTGATTGCATTAGCAAGCACTTGCTGCTTTCAGAATCAGATTTACTTTATGAAAATCAGATCCGGCAGTCTCTCTGCCCTTCCCAGCTTATCTTGGGGGATGGGAAAGAAAAGGTAAGGGAAAACTGGTTCTCTGGCTTGCTCCATAGATTCAGCAACACAAATGAGGGAAACGGTGGTGGAGGTTATGCAGCTGCTGGCCCTGATTAACTGATCTCCCTCTGAAGAACCACAGAAATGCTGTTTGGAGGACTCCAGTTCACATCCCATGAGAGACATGTGTGCTGTCCAGCCTCCTGGCCCCAGCCAGTCCCACCCGGGGCTTCTCCCCCCTCCCCATGGCCCTGGAACCCTGGTTCAAGCTGAGCTTGCTCCTTGACCGCCTCCTCTTGAGCAGAACATCAGGAGGCTGTGCCAGTGGGAGTTTGCCAAGCCCCAGCTCGAGAGCCTCCAGCCATGCACGCTGAACCTCTCTAGGCAGCCTGCTCTGCTGCGGTGCTCTCCTGGGGAAGCCCCAAGGTGCCAGATCCAGCTGTTGCTGTGGATGATACGGCCTGGCACCATGGTGAGGTGTAATTTTTCCTTGCCTGTGTAGCTCCCTCTTCAAGCAGTGTAGGCAGTGATTGTGTGGTCCTCCCCGTGTCCTTGCCCTTCCTTAGCCGGAGAGGGGAGCAGGGCAGGGCCATTGGTGCTGGCTGTGTGTGCCTGTCAGCGCTGACACCCTGTGGTGTGGTGGGGTGGGGTGTGTGTGTATGAACATGTGTGCTGCTCACGTGTGTACCTGTGTGTCTGCATCCAGCCAGTGCCTGCTCAGCCTTGATACCAGTTGGTCCTACAGGCATGGAGTGGCAGCAGAATTCCTGTCCTGGACTACTGGATTTGGCAAACCCTAACAGCCATACCCCTAGGTCAGTGTGCTCTACAGATTTGCTGAAGATGGGCTCTGCCACCATCCAGGCCACAGATGGACAGGTAGAACCGCAGGGGCACAGGTACAAATCTCTGCTTCACTCACTGTCATCTTCCAGCTGGAGCTACTGAGGATTTTAGTCCAGACGATTTTAACAGTCTTACCCATTACACTAGTTCTCAGCTTTCAAATGAGAATGCTGTGAGAGGAAGTACCTGAAGCCAAGGTACATCACATCCACCTCTCTTCCAAAGTTTTGTGTCCTTTTCTGCTTCCTTTTTCTTCTGTCTACAAGAAGCATTGCAGGAAAGAAAACCTCATTCTCTGATTCTAGACCTACCTCTCTGATTCCTAGACTTATCTATGGTGGAAATTCCATACATGTTCATATTAAATGTTTATCACACGAATTATTATTTCCATGCCTTACACAAGCTGCTACAAGCTGTAAGTGGTGAGAGATACATACGGTCTCCTGCATCAGCTGTGTGGGGTTAGAAGTTTGGAAAGGAGTTGTTACTCTGTTCTGGCAGCTAGGAACTTGGCAGCATTGTAGCAGAAACATGCTAGTGGGAAATTAGCTCCCTTGAATCCACACTAATTTGATCCCATCCCAGTGAAACTGTTTGATCAAGGACTGTGGCTTTTTACAACCTGCTATTTTATCAATGATACTAGTTGTCTGAATATTGTTTTAAAGTGCGTTTAACTGCAAAATTATATTTACAGGAGAGAAGACAAAAGATGTCATTCACAAATAAACTTGCCTGTTGAAGTTAAATTATATTTGAAGCTGAAAAGTGAAAGAAGTAGGAGCAACTGAACTGTTACTTTTATTTATCAGTAAAATGAGGATTTTATTTTGGTTTCTGTTGTGAGAGAGGTGTCTCACCACAGGACTGATATTCTTGCTTCATTTCATGCTGTGAAATGAACTAAATAAGTTCATTTAAATTTGCAAAAAGTATAAACCATCGTAAATACGATACAACAAAGACTTTTGGTTCAGGATAAAAGTAGGTCCAGGACCTACTCAAGATTCATCTTCCTTTTTTTTTTTTTTTTTTGCATCATTCCTGAAATTCTTCTTAGAGAGGATGATAGATCTTTGAACATTCCTTTGTATCTGCCCTTAATTTCTGCATTTCTGAGTGCTTAAGAACAACATGTTACTTCTTTACATACTACTGTTAAAATGAAAACCTAGAATCCCCAATTATAGCAATTTAAAGGGATGTGAATAAATGAGATTATGAGGGAAATTTTTGTTCTCGAAGACTTCCTATATCGATTTTATCTTCCCTAATGACAGTTTATTTAGTTTCAGACTGTGCTAGGAAATGTGTGTTTGTCTGGACAGCAGTTTCCTGTGAATCTGGAAGGCACTTGGTTGCTGCTGTGCATAATTTATTTCCTGGCTGGCACTTGTAGCACTGATGTGTAACCTGAACATGGTTGCATTCACATTTGTTCTGAGTGAAGGTAAGCAAGAAAAATTACAATAACTTTGTTTAACCTCTGACCTCTTTCAAAAGGGCACACAAGATCATCATCCTTTTTGTCATGTGTTCCTTTTGCAGTTTCTTGTAGGCTATTAAAAAAATGAGTTGTATGAAGAACATGTGGAGCTTGCAGTTCCATTGTGTCTTTCACTATATCCAGTAAGAGTATTATTTTCCATTTTCATTCACAGTCTGTTAGAAAAAGGATGCCTTCACTTGCTATGTGACAGACAATCATGAGAAAGGCAACCAAGAGATTCTTTGACAGAGGATTCACATTCTGGATGCTGCACAGTCTGGGTTCTTGTGTTGAGTGCTGGCTTAATATTCACTGATGGCCAAATGTTTAAGCCAGCTGATGACTTTTACACAAGACAAAAGGGGGAGTATTTCAGAAGCTCAAGGTCAGCCTAAGCTGGCATAGCCTGGGGCCAGTGCCTGAGATCAGTACACTGCACTGGGCTATTACCCAGGGTAAATATATTTGGGAAACACTAGGTCAGTATTCAAGACTAGAGATCTGACATTCCAGCTGCACACCCTGTGGATGTAAAAGAACAACATCATATAAACAAAACAAAGAAAATATATTGCATTTTGTTATAAACATGATGGTCTAAAGATATCATTAGAATGAGGCCTATAGGAAACAATAACTAAATCATACTATGATCTATCAGGAGGAGAAAAGTAGACGACTTCTGAGAGGAAAATCCCTTCTCCAGGACATAGTTAGGAATTAAGATTAATTATCTTAAGGTGAGTTATTTAACAGTAAGTAATCACTTATCAGTGAATTATTTAACTTTACAAGGAAAGCTGTCTGGAGTCTTTGGAGCAGACAGGATATAAGTGCAAGGGGGGGAAAAAAGAGGGAGAGAGAAGTTTTGTGTTCTGTGGCATATAAAATGTTTGGAGGGTGAGGAAGTAGACTATAATGTGCCGTGGAAAGAGCCTTTATTGAGTCCATGTGTTGTCTGTCCTAGTGTTATGCATTTAATTCCCAGGTGCACCTGAGCAGTGTTTCGTGAATCTCCCTTGGGGATCAGGACTGGGCGATGAAATACTTGTTCTGTGCTAAGCATTTCCTTGATGGCTGTATGTGTCATCCCTTACACATTACCACAGGATCTAATTCTGTCTCATAGTGGCTACTTACTTTCACCTCCACAGTTTGTGAGAGCTTTAGGTGTGAGCTGAATGAAACGTGCAAAGGTGAGATCTGCCAGTAGAATAAGGTCACTGGTAGATTTCTTTAGGAATCTGGTCTTGTGCTTGATATTCATCAACAACCTAGAAAAGGCAGGAGACAGTGAGATGACAAAGTTTGCAGCTGATACTGAGGTATCAGGTACAAAAGTGGCAGCTTTTCAGCAGAAACTCATCATGGTACTCTCTGGGCACTACACTCAATTACAGAATTCTTGTTAGTAAACATGAAATGATGGGGAAGAATAACCCCAATTACACATATAAAAACAATGGCTCCAAGCCGTCTGTCACCCCCTGGAAGGAAGAATTTGCAGCAAACATGTTTATGTCAGCTCGGTGCTCTGAGGTGGCTGAAAAGCAAATGGAGCCCTATAAATGGATCAGGCTAAGTCCTCTAGCTGCTCTTGGGCAGGAGAAGCAGGATGCTGGAACTGGCACCAAGAAGATGTATCTTAGGTTTGACACAATCTGGCCATCTTTGTGTTAATGATTCTGTCACATCACAGTGTTAGTGGTGTTCTGCTGACAAACTTTTGTTTGATTGCAAGAGATTTCTTGCAGTCTAGATCCTTTTGCTGTATTTTGTAGAGTGGAAATATGCTGAATT
Organism: Dryoscopus gambensis; assembly: GCA_013389985.1. Classification (NCBI taxonomy): domain Eukaryota; kingdom Metazoa; phylum Chordata; class Aves; order Passeriformes; family Malaconotidae; genus Dryoscopus; species Dryoscopus gambensis. The sequence continues at coordinate 62,163 of WEIT01022398.1, forward strand.
TAGCAAGCTTGAGAAGCTTCTTAGAGGCCAGTAGCACAGTTTTCTAAATGCTCCAAGGAAGGGCTTTCATATTCAAAAATCTGTGTCATGTTTCCAGCTGTGTCACTTGGACCAGTGGTCAGGAATCACGGGACTGAGGGGCCAGGAGTGAATAAAAAGCCTTTGGTTCGGCACTAGTCACATGCATCGCATCACAGGTGTGCATCCATCACGCAGCAATAAAGTGCTCAGCACACGACAATCACACGCCCATTGAGTGCCAGGCACCTGCCAATCAGATGCCTGTCGAGTGCCTGGGAGTCTGTTCCATCTTAAACTAAAGCTGTCCTTTTGGAAGGGAGCCCCTTTCCACTGTGTCAGTCCACCACTGGCATTTGTGGAGTGACACAGGGGAGGGGAGTGGGGCAGGGATGCAAATGAGACACTGGGATTGAATTAATAATTCAGGGAAAACAGGCTGGAAGAGAGCTTTAAGTAGCAGGTTAATGAGGATTTTAGGAACCTCTTGTGGTTTCTAACTGTTGAACTCAAGTACCTATATGTTCTTTTACCTCCATTCATCTCCATTTAAAAAAGATTTTTAGAGTTCTTTACTTCATCCAGTCAGTTGATTGCTCTTGTCTTTACAGATAATGTTCTTTTAAGCATGTTATAGAACTTTACTGAGTGCTTCAAGGTACAGAATAAAACCAGAGAAATTTAATTTGACTGAGGCTTTTGGATACCACCTAAGCCAGCCTCCTGCTCCAAACAGGGCTAACTTCCAAGTGAGCCTCCTTAAAATACCTTCTGCAATTTGCTAAGACTTTAAGAGCAGCTCACTTTAATTTCTTGCTTCTGGGCACGCTATGCTGTTTGAATTCAAAGTGGTATTCTAGTATTAAATTCTCTGTCCATATGCGAAAAACCCCCTCAAAACACCCGCTTTGCCTGCTCTTTGTTAACTTGTGACAGCAGTTTGACTCTTTTAATTTGCATCCAGAGGCCCACCTTTCAGCTGCTGCCGTGTGAAGAGATTCCTAGTTAATCCAAGGGTGGATTGGGAGCTAGCCATTCAGGGTAGAGTGAAATGCAGCCACTGCATATTGCCATTGCCTACTGAGCTGAACTCTCTTTCTGGGGAAGATGGTCAGGAGGCTGGGGCATGCCATGTGTGTGGGGAGGCTGCGGGAGCTGGGTTTGTAAATCTGGAGAAAAGAAGTTTGGAGGGTGCGGGGGAAGCCTCACTGCAGTCTTCCTTTATCTAAGGCAATGCCAGGGAAGATGGAACCAGATTCCTGGGAAATATCCATCCTTAAAGATTTCTGAAATGGGAAACAACATAAAAGTTAGTTCTGTGTTAACATGCTGTCTGCATTAAAGAATTCTTTGGACTGTTCTGTCTGTGACTGCTGCCTTCATGGAATCCATAGATAGAACCAAACTTGTTTTCCTTAGCAAAATTTGTTATTGTTATTTTTCCCTAAAAATAAAAGGTTTAAATAACAAAAAGTTCTCATCTGTGAGCTATGGAAGCTGTCTTTTTGGCATTGTGTTCTTATCCCAGCCAAGTTTCTGCAAGGAGAAATAAATTTTCAATAGTTCGCTATTCAAATTATCTGATAAGAACAAAGTTACCTGTCATAGAAACACACATTCTGTGCTGGCTGAAGTTTGGGCTGCCTGTAGACTAGACTTGCAGCTGTTGTGAATCATGACAAATGACACAGAATAAGTGCCCATAAAAATTTAAGAAAATTAGAACCCAGCCTATTAATTTTCACTAATTAGATTCTGTTGGATTGAGACACAAACACCATGATTGATTAATATTAAAGTTTTGATCGCAGCCTTTCCTGTGCCTGAAGAACCCTCCAGTTTCATACAGCCCATTTTCAGGTAGTGTTCAAAACTTTCTTCAATGCCACAAAAGTAAATTACTCCCCATCCCTGACCTCTTGTTATCTTCAGATGTCTAATCTGGAATTTCTTGGCTCCTGTAAGATTTGATGTGACTGATGCATCTCTCAAGGAGGAGTTATAAAGGGTACTGTGATCCAAAGAGGTCTTGATCACTAATAATTTTTGAGACCCAATGTTGTTTTCATTCTCAGATCTTTCCCAAGCCCTGAGAAAACTATGCTTTCCTCAGACTTGAAAATTGAAGAAAAACTCCAAGACCACATTTGAAGCAAGACAAGGAGTTATCCCTGAGTGCAGGCCAGTGCTATTTCTTGTCAGATCCATCCCAGCAGTTTCAAGGCAGGTGGCAAGACAAGTCTGCGGTCAAACCAGGCAGTCAGTCCAGAGCTCAGGCACAGCGATCAGATTCATGGCCAGGCACACAGGTGTGCTATGATATGGCTACAGACAAGCAAACCTACTGCACAGATCAAACTAACAGGGACTGACAGCACAGGATGGGCCTTAAAACGGCCCGGACTCATGAGCAGAATGGGTGGATGGAGCCCATTGGTGAGTTTGACCAAGGCCTCCTTAGTGCCCTCAGTTGTCTGACTTTCAAGGGCTGTCACATTTCACAAGCAGAAGAAAATGAGATTTTGGGCCATGAAGCTGACTATCTCTGAGCTCACCACAAGGCTTAGAACTTCTTTAGAGGTATCCCACTGTCATCCTCCATCTTTCAGTGTACAGCCTAGCTGGAGGTAATTTAGGCAAGTGCCTTCATTATCTGCTTTTTCTCCTTAAGTTTCATGGTACCTAGTTTACTATGTACCATTCTCTCTGATAAAAACCCCAATATTTTTTATTAGTATATGATTGTTCTCAATTTATCACAATGTTATGAACATGCATGACACATTGCTATTATATCTTCACAGTACCTCTGAGGAGAAGGCAATTCTCATAGAGTCAGAGAAATTGCACAGTTCGTTTCATTTATAGCTGCAAGTACTTGGTACAGTCACAAATCAGAAAAATAAATTTAAATAAGGTAATAGAGCCTCAGTTAAGGAATCCAAGAATAGAGGAACATATATGAGTTATTACCTTCAGGTAACTTTATTCACTAATTTAACAAACATCCTTACATGAACGCTGAAGAGGCAAGACTAAGCCTACTAATCAGCACTTAATTTCCTTAATCAGGAGACCAATATGGTCTCATGTGACCCTATGCTTTGATGACACCATGCCTTCAAACTCTGGCAGTTCTCCATTATACTGGTCTGTTTCATCCACCAGGCAAATACATCTAGTGTGCTGAATTGGATATTGAAGAGAAAAAGAAGAGGATTTTGCACTGAATATAAATGTTCATGCTTCTGAACTTTGTGTGTGAATCTACAACTTCTTTTATGTGACATTTGGAAGCCTTTCATCTGTTTTTGAAGAGCACAGATCCCATTAGAGAAGGGACAGTCACAGAGCCTATCCTAAGCAGATCTCTTGCACACCTGTGTGGCACTGAAAATAATGGAAAGACAAACACCAACAGCTGCAGTTATCTTCTACTTAAATCAGCCCTCATTTCACAGATGTTTGTTGACAGCAGAGGAATGAAAGAACTTCAGAGTTGTAGGCACCATTAGACTTTCCAGAGTGGAAAGATACGCTATTTGCCACAGGCTGTCATCTCATCACAGTCTTTTTTTTCCAGTCAGGGCTCCCTTCTTGTATACCTTTTTCTGTCTTAGCTCCCCAAGGGAAGCAAACAAAAAATATCATTGCATTTTGAGGCTTAGGGAAGACATTATGTTCAAGAGATAACGATCTTCATCAAGCCCTGACAGCTGTACTGCGTCTTTGGCTTGGTATATCTGTATGTTTTCAAGAGTGATGGCTGCATAGCCCCAAGTATGTAGCAGTGGAGGGCAGATGCTGGAAGGCTCTGGATACATACTGCTACTGGATAAAGCTCCCAGATATCTTTACTGAGGCATGCTCTGGTGGGCATAAAGAAAGAGCATTATGGAGAAACAAATGTCAAAACAGGATGAATAGTTTTGTTTGCTACACTAGGTATAAGGAGACATGGTACTGGGTGGGAATGAACCTCTCCACAGATAGGATTGTGCTGCGGCCCTGTCTGATGCTGCAGAAGAGTAGGATTTCCAGCACCTGAAGAAGCGTAAGGTTTACTTGCTATCTGTATTTCTCTTCCTATTTCTGTTGTTGTTTTTTTCTGTTTTGTTGTTTTAAAAATTATTATTAAAGCAGTTTTGTTACGCCATTTGTGCCTTTCCTACTGACATCCAGAAAGAATGCTACGCCCCTCCCAGAGCACAGTAACTGTGCAGCTGAGTGAGGAGGAGGGGAGTTAGCAGCTCCTTTATGAAACATAAAAATAGTTCGTACTGTTTACATTAAGAACTTTGATGGGCCATGTCATTGAAGGCTTTGAGGGTGGAGTGCCTCCTGTGATATGGAGTTGTTAAACTGTACAGTGAAGGAATGGTGAGAAACATATGTGTTGTCATGCCACTCCCCCGTGACACTTTGCATCTTTTTGCATGCTGAAGGGGAATAGCTCCAAGACATTGTGGGAAGGTTGCCTCAAACTTCATGGAGAAAGCATTTCAGCATTTGCATCTAAGCTTAGCATTGTGTACAACTCCTTAAATAATTAAAAAAACAAAATAAGCACAAAACATTTTTGCTGCACTGCCTGCCTGTTTGTTTTATTCTTCCTGTCATTTAGAAAGACCTTTCAGGATGGATAACCTGATTTTGTACTAGCAGAACATTAAGTTTTACTATTAAGTTGAACTCTTGAGAATACAAAGCAAGTCAGATATTTCACTGCAATCCTTTGTTATGTTACCAGGGATATCATCAGCAGAGTTCATTAAATACCTCTTTCAATTCCAATGAAGACTGTCTTCACCCTTTCATCTGGAGAGAATACTACATTTCTCAGCCTGCTAGATAAAACAAACAGAAAAAAAAAAGCCCAAGGACACTGAATTATCACTTAAAGGAATTTTCTCTCTCTTCACCTCTCTCTCTTTTTTGCCTACGTTCCCTGGGTTTTTTCCCTTGCTAAGAAGAGACTTACTTTTGATTCAGCAGTAGGTTGTTCTCATGTTGAGCTCTCATCATTGAGGAGATGGTATGAAACTATATATTGGCATTTCCAAGTCTTAGCTGATTGTTCTCAGTCTTTTCCATTCAGACTATGCTTTCAGATTAACCAGGAAAAAAGGAAATTTTCTCAGGAATTTAGCTTTTTTTGGTTCCTCATCAATAAAGAAGAGAAATAAATCAAGGAGATAAAAATTCTTAGATAAACTCTTTCTAGGTGAAGTTGAACTTGAGTTCTCCTGTGAAGCCATGTGTCTTGTTCTGCAAATTGCTGCCTGAACTGAGTTCAGCAGGATTGAGGACTCTTAAACCTTCAGGGTCAGAAGACTATAGGGTGTCTCCAAGACTATACAGTATCTCCATGGAAATGATGGAAATTTTGTACTTTTCTTCTGAGATAAGACTGTGGTCAAGTGTTCTGCAGAGTAGTTCTGCAATTAACTAGTCCTAAAAAGCAAACCTCTAGATCCAAACAGTCATGAAGCTTTTTAGGAAATAAATGTGAGGCCTGGGAATGTACAGCATAATTTCTTTACAGAAGCTGGGTGTCTTTTTGTTCAGACAAGGCTCACACATTTTCATGATATATTTTGTTCGGACATTTGGATAGTCAAATACTGTGCATATAAATATATGTTGCAAATTATTTTATCGCCTTAAGAAAATACTATCAGAATGCAAAGCAGAAGGGATAATTTTGTCAGCTTCCTATGTGGTAGACTTTGGTGCAACAGTGACTCTGAATGAGCGATTCGCTCAGAGATTTGCAAGACCTGTAGGAAGATGACAGGTACAGGGGGACAAGAGATCTTAATGAAAAAGAAGAAGCAGGAGTTGTTTTAATAATTGTTTGCATTACATTTTTTTTTCCCCAAGCAAAAATATCACTAGTAGAACAACTCTCACCTGTGAAATCAGAATTAGTGACACTAATAGGGACTCCTATTTTCAAGATATTTCAAGAATAGTATATTTTTCTATATTTGTTTTCACCCTGCATGGATGATTCAGTTTTGTATCACCCGAACGGGAATCAGAGAAAACAGGGGGCATGAATTTTCTCAAGCACAACAGAGCAAAGGGAAGAAACAGCACTTAAAAGGAGAATTCTGAATAGTTGTAAGGAAGAAATTCTTCAGCACGAGAGCATTGAATCACTGAAATACATTGTTCGGGGAGGTTGTGGAATCAGCATCCTTGGAGATGTTCAAAACTCATGTGTGCAAGACCCAGAGTAACCTGAATTAGCTTTGAAGACCCTTGTTTGGAATTGTGCTTGAGTCAGAAGATTTTCAGAGTTCCTTTGAGTCTAAGTGCTTCTGTTATCCTATGATCTCAGTTATACCACAAATTGATAAATAATCAGAAAACAGCACGACCAATTACTGGATTTTCTGAGAAAAGGCATGTGACTGCAAAAGTACATGAGGATTAAACAGCAAAATGTGTTGTATCCTGAAAAGAAAGACTGAAAAGGAGTACAAGAGGGAGCATATTGTGGCAATGATGGCTGCTGAGTTCAGAAAAACATGGAAGTATTCCACATGCTGTGGATGAATATGTGGAATTTTCTTCACTGGGAAGTCATGATGTAAATTATTGAGGTAAAGCAATATGTAGATAGATGTATAGAAAAACGATGACATTTGCTTCTCCATGATGCTAGGCAAGATACATTCCAATATTTACAGTTAGAGATACAAACTGATTATTTGCAGCACCTTCTGCATTTAGGACACCAAATATTAGGCCAGATGCTTTTAGATAGAAAGTTACTTAAATATTTCAGTTCCTCAAATCTCTGTATTAGAGGGGAGTAAGAAAAGCAGAACACTAAGATAAGCAAGTCAGTGGTAAGATCCTACCAAATTTATTGCTATCTTTCTTTCTCTTTGCTTGTCTCTGCAGATTAGATGCCTGTAAGCAAGAGTCCTTTGAGACTTGAAAGAAAATTCTCTCCAAGACCGGTGATAAAGGTGTGTCTTGCTGGTATTCAAAATTTTTCTTCTACACTTTTTTCTTCTATGCTTGCAGCAAAAAAAAAGTTTAAAAATGCAAGTAGCAGTTTATAATTTGCAAAGGTGTCCCTGCCTGCAGTACTCTGGCCACTGCTATGACTTGCTTTTCTGAGCGTGGTGTGTGGCTGTTATGTCTTGCTGCAACACTGTCGGTCTCTTGGTTTGGCAAAGACGGCAGGTTTCACATTCTTCTTCTAAGGAGGTGTTTTGTTTGGTTCTAGGTTTGGAGGATTATAGTAAAGGTGAGCTAATATGACTGTAATTTTGTAACAGACATGAGTGATTCATGGCAACAGAATGTAATGTGCAGACTGGAACAGACCCCAGTGTTGAACAAAGATAATAAAGCCGTAACACTGACAAGAATTATTCAACTCATTTTAAATCTGGAGATGTGCGCTAAGGAAGACTCCTCATCGGTTTCCTTTTACATTAATATCATATATACTCTATCTTCTCATTTCTTAGTTATAATAATTTTAATTATCAATGATTGGACCACATTCTAAATGGGATGTTTTAAATGGCTTTGACACTCTGAAAGTTTTTTGGCACAGAATTTCAAACAATATAAAGGCTCTCCACTGCAGTGTGCTCTGCAGCCATCTTTCATTGCAGACATTACCTGATGCAGCAGAAGATCTGGAACCAATTTTTGGAGCTGCAGGACACTGCCTTCTTACAATGAGACCCCAGGCTCATCCACCCTGCTTCTCCCATTTCTCCCATTTGGTTTGTTGCTTTTGGTTTGCTTTTTGCTTTTGTTTTTTTTTCTGTTGGTTGGGGGGTCCTTCCTTCCTTCTTTCCATCCTTCTTCTTTTCTTACAGGTCTCACCTGTCCAAGCCAGGAATCCAGCCCCAGATTCACCACGTACTACAACAAGCACTCACCTTCTGCCTTGAAGTCTGGAGCCCATCAAGCCTTCCTCACCCACCTGCAGTGTGCTCTGCCTCAGGCAGTGCCATGTGCCAGGCCAGGAATGCAGGTACCAGACAGGATCAGAGCAAGTACAACCACCTGGGACCTCACATAGCAGTGACTTATGGCCAGGTAAGCACTGCAGTCTACTGGGGAAAGTGTGTTCTCATAGCATTTTCAGAGATTCTTTTCTATAAATTATAGATCTTACCGTACCTGATACCTTACCGGACACTGGCTATGTCTGGTCTTAGTTTTAGTCTTAAAGGGACTCACTCAAGTCTTCTCTACACACTGCAGAACCAAAGCTAAGCAGGTTAGTGCTGAGAAGCCTTAGGCATTCTCTCCATGTCCAAGAGCAGAAATCAAAAAAGCATAGTAATATATAAATCAGCAGAAGCTGAAGCAATGTGACTGTGCCTTGGTGGTTTAGCAGGGGTCTTGAGGGATTCAGGATTGCTTCTGTACTATAAGTGCTGATGACACAGAAATTCACTTAAAATGAGTATTTCTGGGGTTATAGCATTTTGTCAGAAGTCAGTGGGCACAATAGTCTCTCTTTTTTCCTCCAACTTGTTCAGAAGTGTCACATTTGAGAGTGATATCTGAAAAAGCTCTTGTGGTGCCAGGAGACATTTTTATTTCCAGTTTTGTGATAACATTTCTGGAAATAAATTCTGCCAACAACAGTAATTAAACAGACCTTACAACTGTGCCTTAGGCTGCCCTTTCGTGTTTGTTTTCTGCTCAGGCAACAAAACTGGTCATGACAGTAAAATATTCTGCTGGCATATCTTAGAGGCATATGTTCAGCAAAAAGCCTTGCTCAGTTTCTAGATTCCCAGCTCAAATAATTAGCAGCATTTGCTATTAAACCAGAAAGAGCTGAAATTTATAATTCCACTTCAGATGTTTAAAGAGTGTATATTATGAAGTTCATGTCATACCTCCAACCTTACTACAACACTTTGCCAGGGAACAACTTTTTTTCCCCATTTCTGGCAGATCCCTGTGGCTGTCTTCACTGGCTAAGACGACATTTTAAAAAAGCTTCTAAGCCTCAAGAGTGGGAGCAAGTGCTGCACCTTTTCTGTACTCTCTCAAGAAATAGACACCTTCTCTTCTCACTGAACTTCCTTGAAAATATCCCAAATTATGATCATCCTTACCCTTCTCACCTCATGTCTTCTCACTGTGCACCACTTCCTAACAGTTTCCCTTGATTCTCTTAATCTTGCCTGGTGGTCCCTCTAAACCCAACTGGAGCAAAGAAGAGCAGCAGACATTCATTAATATTTTCTTGTTTCAACCTCAAATGCTATGGCCTCTACTGGAAACAAATAAGCAAAATTTAAAAAAAACCCACAAACAAATCTTAACACCACCACAACCAAAACAAAAACCAAAAGCAACAAAGCAAAAAAACCCCAAACCAAAGCAAATCAAAACAAGCAAGCAAACAATAAAAAAACCCCCCAGATCCCAACACGTACATTTTTAACACTGTGTGTGAAGTTTGGATTAAAATATAATTAACCCCATTTCAAGAAAGAAATTTGCAAAATAAAGTTTTAAAAATAAAGTTTCCCACACTTCCTGATATTACTTCTGTACCTTGCTAATGTGACAGAAAGTAGGACAGATTCCAGCTTTTCAAGTACATCCTCTCAATTCTCTTAAGATATTTTTCAAGAAATCTGAAATATTAGCAGTATAATAAATGCTATTTGGTCTGCATTTTAAATAATGATCAATACCAGGAGTAGTCCAGAACATTTTCTTGTACCTTTGAGGAGCAAATGCAACAGTCACTGTCTTAACTGAACAGCTCAAAAACAGATTGTGTAGGTTCAGTCTAAAGTTTGAAATTTATCATGTACAGCTGAGAACAAAATTCTGAGAGATGAAGTAATCTCTTCAACATGCTCTAATTGAAGCAGAGCAGGAAAACAAGTTCAAAGCTGAGAGTTTTTAAATAATCAGAAACACAAGGTTATTTGCATAATGTTTGACTGGTTCCTCAAAAATGTAACAGAACAGAATATCTAAAAGATGATGCATGCTGCAAGGTCAGCACTGGTAGCAACTGTTTTCTTTAATATATTTAAAGCTATTTAAATCAATTAGCATGACTTAGAACTGACTTACAGAAATAAATAGTGATATATTTTCAACTTTATACCATGGTGAAAAATGACTAATGAGGTGTCTGTGAAATACAGAGGCCTTGTATGGGTGATTTATGTAATGGATATTAATTTAAAATAGCAGTTAAAAAATAATCTGTAGTTTTACTCTTTCTTCTGGAAGGAAAGATTTTGTTAAAAAAAAAGAATAGAAAAATGAGATGGTAAGACTGTAGGAAAATTCAGTCTGGATGGTAACTCAGGAAGTCATCTAGTTGAACCTCCAGCTCAAAGAAGGGTCAGCTGGGTTTTTTTCCAGTTTGACCTTAAAGATCTCCAAAGATGGAAACTGCAAAAGCTTGGTCAACCTCTTCTACTGCATGACTGTCTTCATGGTAAATAAAGTTCTCCTTTTAGCTATTGTAAATATCTTTCATTTTAAGTTCTGCCCTTCTTTTCTGAGCCTCCAAGCATACAACACCATGAAAAGCCTGGCTCTATCTTTTTGTTGTCCTCTTCTTCAGAACTTGTGTCAGCTGTCAGTAAAACATTTGTCTCAGACAGCAACACTTCTTTGTTAGCGAATATCAGATCCAACAGTGCATCACCCTTGTTTGCCAGAACAAGTGTTTTAATGAATAAATTATCCTTGACACACACCAAGAATTTCCTTAACTGCTTGCATCCCACCACATTGCTACTCCAACAAGGATCTGCAATTTATAGAGTTACTGGAGTCATTTAAGAAAGGCTTCTCTGCAAGGCTGTTCTCTAGTCAGCCGGCTCTCAGCACGTATTGGTGCATATGGTTATTTCTCCCCATGTGCAGAGCTTTCATTTCCCGTCCTGAAAGTGCATGAGGTTCCTCTTTGCAGATTTCTCCAGCCTCTCAAAATCCTTTTGAATGGCAGCACAAACAACCACATGGTGTATCGGCCACTCTTCACAGGCTTTTTTCATCTACGCGCTAGTGCAGGGTGTGCTCTGTCCCATTACCCAGCTCATCGCTAAACAGGATTGGACCCATTACCAGTGCCTGGGGCACACTGCTAGTGAGTGGCCTCCAGCAGAACTTTGTGGTCATGATCATGACCCTTCTGAACCTTGCCAGTTCAACCAGTTTTCAGTACACTTCTCTGTGTACTTAATTAGCCTCTCTGTGTTGGGATGTGTGGTTGGTTGACTGTGCCTCTATACCAGGTGCACACCAAAGCCACTCTATTGCTCTTGTCCTCAGCTGGGCAGGGGAGAGAAAATAAAATAAAATGCTTGTGGGTTGAGATAAAGGCAGGGAGAGTTCTCTTACCAGTTGCTGTCACAGGCAAAACTGACTCAGCTTGGGGAAATTAATTAAATTTATTGCCAGTCAAATCAGAGTAGGGTAATAAGAAATAAACCCAAATATTAAAAACCCCTTCCCCCCCCCCCTTCCGCCCTTCTTCCCAGATTCCACTTCTGATTTTCTCTCCCTCTGACCCCTCAGAGGTGCAGGGCAATGGGGGCTGTGGTCAGCTCATCACATGGTGTCTCTGCCATTCCTTCCTCCTCAGGGGGAGAACTTCTCCCACTCTTACTCTGCTCCAGCAAGGGATCCCTCCCACAGGAGATAGGCCACCAGAAACTTTTCCAGCGTGAGTCCTTCCCATGGACAGCAGTTCTTCATTAATTGTTCCAGCATGAATCTCTTTCCATGGGGTGCAGTGCCTCAGGAAAAGGGGTCTCCAGTGTAGGTCCCCTGCAGGGTCACAAGTCCTGCCAGCAAACCTGCTCCAGCATGGACTCCTCTCTCCATGAGTCCACAGGTTCTGCCAGGAGCCTGCTCCAGCTAGGCTTTCCCCAAGGGTAACAGCGTCCCTCAGGTATCCCCCTGATCCGGCGTGTCCTCTGTGGGCTGCAGGTGGATCTGCTCCAGCATGGGCCTCCATGGGCTGCAGGGGGCAATTGCCTGACTGATCTGCACCATGGGCTGCAGGGGAATTGGGAGTACCTCCTCACCCCTCATTCCCCACTGGCTCTGGTGTTTGCAGAGATGTTTCTCTCCCATATTCCCACTCCTCTCTCTGACTGTAGTTGCAGAGGTGTTGTTCCTCCTTCTTAAATGCATTATCCCAGAGGTGCTACCACCATCACTGACAGACTTGGCCTGGGCCAGTGGCAAGTCTGTCCTGGAGCTGGCTGGCCTTGTCTATTGGACATGGGGGAAGCTTCCGGCAGCTTTTTCCAGAAGCCACCGCTGTAGCCCCCCTGCTACTAAAACCTGGCCACACAAACCCAGTACAGGATATTATGGGACGCAGCGCTGAAAGCTTTAGTGAAGACAAGGTAAACAACATCCACTGATCTTCCCACACCAACCAAACTTGTCATCCCATTGGAAAAGGTTGATTAAACGCGACTTTCCCTTCATAAATCCATGCTGAGTGCTCCCAATCACCTTGTTCTTTTTCATCTGTCTGGAAATGCTTTCTGGAATTAGTTGCTCCATCACTTTCTTGGTGAGACTGACAGATCTGTATCTCCCTGGGCCCTTCTTGTTGCCCTTCTAGATGACTGGAGTGACATTTGCTGTCTTCCAGTCTCAAGAAGCTCCTCTGATCACCACAGCCTTTCCAGGGGAATTGAGAGTGGCCTCACAACTATTATCATAACATCAGCTCTTATGAAATGTGTCATAATAGGGGAGAGCTGTCCTGGCTCTAGCTTTTCTCTCTCTGTTAGTTGCTCTTTGATTATGGGCTTATTAGACAATATTTTCAATACTTTTTGATATGGTTTTGTCTTGGTTTGAAAAGACAAGTGTCAGCTTAAGGAAGGCAGGAGCCTCCCTTGAAATGGAAAATGTAAACCCCCTCCCTCTGAATTATTAGAATTTTGAAATTAAGGGGCTCTCAGGCAAAGATATGGGAATAGGAATGACAGTTCTTTACTAGGAAAGTTTAAAAAAAACAAATGCAAGAGTACAAAACAAACCAAACCAAACCACTGACAGAGTCAGAAATATAACCTGACACCCTGTTGTCACAGGGAGTTTGGTAGCAGTCCGATTAAACAGTGGCTGCAGTCCTCCTGAATTGGCAGATGTAATTCTGTTGAAGCAGTGATCTTGTAGAAAAGGTCTGCTCTTCCTCAGAAAGTCCAGTGGTGGTTGTGTAGCTCTTGTCCTCTGGGAAATCCAGTGGGAAAAGCTCTGTCTCCGTTGCAAAACTCTCAAACTTTTATCCAGGTGGGAATGCCCGGCTCCTCTCACCGGGCAGAGCATCTCACAGTGGGATGGTGAGTTATGAGATAAGGCACTGATGGGCCGTTAACAGCAGATAGCCCAGGGGAAGGAGGCAGGGAACAGCATTAACAGATGATAGCCCAGAGGGAGGAGGCAGGCAACATTGCCACACCTGATTTCAATAGCTCATGAAGATGGAAATAGAATGCAGTGTAACCCAGGACAGGTTGTAAGACCTGGAAATGTATCGGTTTTAAAAAATGAAATATAATCTCAGAACTGTGTGCAATCAAGCAAAAGGAGTTTCAAACTGTGTCATGTATCGTGATAGTTTGATGAAAACTTGAGTTCTGACATTGCTACTGCTTCCCAAGTCAAACATAAGACTTCTCATTCACCCAAAGTGGAAATTAATCTTTAGCACGTTTATAATCTTTTCTCATCATTAAAACATCTGTTATTCCGACATAATATTTAATGAGTTCACAGTAAAAATTGCGTTCTAAATACTTTGAGATATGATACTTAGACACTGCCTTTTATTCAGATCTTTTTGAATAGTTTAAAAAGTAATCATATTTTATTGTGCTAACTGCTCGCTTTGAGCTCATCTAAATGGTAATAAGGCAGAAAACGAATGAATTTTTTTTCATTAATCTTTCATGGTTTCCCTAAGTATTGAACCATTTCCCTTAAAACTTTTCTATTGATTTGTGCACTCATTTCTATGGATCATCACCACCCATGTATTGAATTAATTATCTTTGCAAAGTAGCTTTTTCTTAGAGGAAAGTCTTAAAACTTCCTGGACTTTTCATATCAGTGAAGAGCAAAGCTGACTTTTAGCCTCCTCTCTGTGATCACCTTCCTGTAAAATCTGCTTTCTCAGATTTCTAAGATAAAACCTTTACCATGCCTAATTTTGTACCATGTACCTTGCTTGTTCTAATGCTAGAGAAATTATTCTGATTTTTAGCGTCTCCAGTCCACTTAACAGGTAAATTACCACTTCATTAAATCCTTTGCTGTTTGAGTCAGAACTATGGCAATATGTGGCACTACCCACTCAATTTTTAAAGCTCGTTTTAAGAAACAGTCTGAGATGGTATCTCAGAGATGCAACTGGGCCTTTTCTCACATGAAGTAATGACTAATATACCAGTCTAAAATATCAACAGTGTTCATTATGAAGTCATTACGATTGCCAAGCTCATCCAGCACCATCTCTAGCAAAGCACCTTTCAGTAGCTGCCTCCCAAATTAACAAAATTCCTGACTTTCCTGACTACACAGCATAGCTGTGCATTTTCCCAGTGAAATCATTGCAAACAGTAGAGCATTATGGCCCTTGGTAGACCTTTGGAAGGGGTTTAGCTCTGGTGGAAGGAAAAGAGAAGAGGCAGAGGGCAAAACCTCTTTTTGAAAAATCTATTTTTATCAGCTTGCTGAAGAGCCAATTTCAGAACAAGGTGAAAGGCTTGCTTCAAAGCTGACCTTTCTGAGATGAGATGTCATGGCTCATAGGGGAGCACAGATGCTTTGCAAGTGCAGCATGGGTTTACAGGAACTACTGGGACTTCTACAGGAAAGTAAGACCCAAAAAAGGAGTAAACTGTAGTATACGTGTGTGTGTGTATCTATATCTATATCTATATCTATATCTATATCTATATCTATATCTATATATCTATATCTATATCTATCTATCTATCTATATATATTTATATATCCCCTGGACTTAGTGAGAATATCACCAAGCTGTAAGGAGAGATCTCCACAGGCAGCAGAAGGAAGAAAACATACCTGTAGAAGCCCCGTATGGACACTGAAGTGACAAACACTTTTGTCTGTGAGGCAATGCAACCCACAGCAGAGTCATGTAAAAACAGGTTCCTGCAGTTCAGCAGTCACTACACATCACCTAGGAAGCAGGAACAGGCTGTTCCTGTACCCACATTCAGTTCATAACTTTAGGCACTCAGAGAGATTTAAGCCAATATGTTGAGCATCTGTAATAAGCTTACACACAACTGTAATAAGCTAAAAATGGATTTATGGTCTGTTATGAAGCGTTGAATGACAAGTGATGCATTACTGGTAAAGTGAACTTGATCACTTCCTGGTAGGTGACATGCCCGTGGTGAAGTGTTAGGCAAAAAAACCCCCAAAATTCTTTAAATCTTTAAACCAAAACATTCTCGTAGTCTTTCCAGAACATTTTTATCCTTTGTGGAAGAACAGCTTCACAGACTGTTTGTGATTGCACTGAAGCCTGAGGGATTTATTGATACAGAAATTGAGTTAGGTACAAATAGCTTAGCATATATTTTGGATTCTTTCCTATTCTAGACAATTTGGAACCTGATAGATTAAATTAACAATGAGGAATGACAGACGAAACGATCTTAAATCACTATGGGAATTCAGTTAC
The DNA here is from genome assembly GCA_013389985.1 of Dryoscopus gambensis. Lineage (NCBI taxonomy): Eukaryota > Metazoa > Chordata > Aves > Passeriformes > Malaconotidae > Dryoscopus > Dryoscopus gambensis. Next base: position 77,902 of record WEIT01022398.1, read on the forward strand.
TAAAATGATGTATCAGCCTTATGAAAATGTGAATAAAAATGGGAGCATCCTCTGAGACAGTTGCAAGTAACTCTGGGGCTATGATTCATTCACCATTTACCTTCTTCAAAACATTTGATTTGACCTCAGGATTCTCTCACATTTGAAATATTTGTGCCTACAGTTCAGGTGATAAATACCATTCCTTCAAAATTTATTTAAATCAAAGCATTCGGATAAATGTGAAATATCATGTTAATACAATATTTCAAATATGTCATGTCTGTTAACTGATAAAGAAATTGAGGAAACTTGGAACAATAAAAAGGAAATGTTTAAAACTATTTAAAAAATTAAATTGAAAAATCTCAAATGTGGTTTTCAATTGGTTGAGAAAGCAGTCCTTCCAGGGAACTTACAGGCTTTCTAAATACTAAAAAAAAAAAACTCCAAAAAGTAAGCACTACAGGGAACTGTGACTCTCAGATGCATTGTATAAATTGGATTAAATTGGGTGATTGGGCAAACAGAATCCATAGTCTAGATTACAAGGATAAATAATGATAAGTATCCTAGTTTTCTCTGAACAGTTTAAAAAATGTCTAAAATTTTGATATTGAAAAGTAATAGGAGCTAGGTACATTTGCAGTGTACCCGCAGTGTACACTGCTCCTTCATTGTCTGCAGCTAAATTGAAATGTTCAGTCTACATTTATACAATTTTCCTGGTGTACACAAACTGGTTCTTGGATCAGATGGAATAGAATTTCTCATAACCACACTTTTTATCATGCAGAGAGCCCTGGCCAGGACTAAAAAATTCTTTGTGCTATTATAGTAGAGAATCTCACAAATATATGCTTGTATTTTAAACTATTTTAAAAAAGGCCTGATGCAACTTGCTGAAAGTGAAGGCGTGGCAAAGTTGCAACTTTTGCCTGTTCAGTGGTTCTGCACCTTCAAATAGGCCATTTTAATTTCTTAAGCTTAAAGTAGCATTGCTTGGTGCCATGCTGGGAACTAGCAGTGCTGAACTGCCCAGCAGGCTTTTCGCGGGGCTGCCAGCGTAGCCTCATGATACAGCAGAGTTCTGGCTGGGAGCAAGTCCTTTGCAAATGCACACCCTGACTCCTGTCCCCTCTGGACTACAAGATTTTTTTTCCCCTGGTCCTAAGCCATCACAATTAATAAGCACAGCAGTACATACAACAGGAGTGCAATTTGCAGCCTGCCAGGCTTGATGTTTTACAGCCCAGTGACAAGTACATGGCATGTTTATAAAGGGCATGGCACTGGCTCTGAGCACAGAAGACATCATTGGGTATTTCAGAAGACTGCATAACAAAGAAGAGGACAATTTGGGACCAAACTGTAAAACAAGGACCGTGGCAGAAAGCGTCTTGGCAGAAAACACCCATGTTTCCCCATGGAAAGAATTAGCTGGCTTGGCCCAAGTCAGAGCTGTGTGGATGACCAGAAGATTAAGTGTCCAAACTGAAACAGGGAATGAATTAACTTGGCAAACAGATTTGAACAATTATCCAAATAATCTTAATTTTGAATGCTAGCATTCCCAGGCTATGTAAGCTTGGACTCCTGAGTGTACCTTGATCTGGAGAGAGAGAGAGAGAGGAAGGCTTGTGCACCTGTTATGATTCTAAACCAAGGTCAGTTCTGCTCAAGTCTCCATGGATGCAGAAAATTAGGCATGCTCAAGACCTAGGCCCCACGTATGCCGAAGGTTTTCAACTCACTTACAACTAAATTTTGATGCTGCAAGTGGCTTCTTGGCGTAATTATCAGTTGTTTTTTAGGAAGGAGGAACATTAAGTTTCTGTGTTTTCCTAGTTGGAAGAGGGTTGAACCATGCCTTTTACATTCCAGGAAACTTGTATCTTCATTTCAAGGATCTTGAAGTGCTCACTCTCCATAAATATGAGTACAAGAGTCATGATATTAAAGAGAGAAAGAAAAGTTTTTTAAAAAATGGAAAATGACTCAGGAAAAAAGAAAATTCTTTCTTGGAGAGAACTGTGAGTTGCACTTGTTAAACTATTGTTATAAGACATAATATCTTTAAGTATAAAATCAGCTGTGAAAGAAAATGAAAAACACAGATTAACAAGAGTAAAATGTTTGAGAAATCCAACACCTTATGGATTATCCTTACCTCAAGAACTGGAGAAAGTTATGGAGAGTTAAGAGGAATTTCTTTTAGTCCTAACCAAAGACAGGTGTGTTTTCATCATTGCTTTCTGATATTTCACCCCTCTCACCTAGCGTCTTCATCCCCTACACTAGTATTTCTATCCCTTTTTACATAAATAAAATATGCTTAATTGGATTATTGTCACAGCAAGCCAGCCATGAAAAACCTCATTGTCAGAATTATTAAAAGATAGTATGACTTTTAAATAAAAATAATTTTTTTTAACTTTTAATGAGCACAGAAGTCAGATGAAATTCATTCACATGCTGCAAAAGCCAATTCTGATAATAATTAGGATTTTAAGTTGCTTTATTTGCATGCATCCTCTCATCTGCAAACATTCCAATGGATTCATTAATTTACTATAAAAATCTAATCTGTGATAGTCATGGAAGGAATTATGAAAATAAAGCTAACCTTCATGCCCTCATGTAACATTAATTAGTGTTGAAACACACCAGTTATGGCTAGTAACATGTAAAAATTTAATCATTCAAAATCCTTGTGCATTGCAACATTTTGAACTCAATCATTATTTTCAAGACAGAAAATTTTAGACAAATCTTTCTTTGTTGAAAGTAATGAAAAGCAGTTCCGTGCACAAGGCAGGAATCACAAAGTTGGAACATTTTTCTTGTATGAACTATTTAATCTCTTGAGCTTAGAATTCACTTGAGAAAACAGTTATGAGTATAGCAACTATCTTTGTCAATTCATGCATTTTGAATGAAATTAAACATATGAATGTATGTATCAGTAAACCCAAACCTCTTCAAAATGGAAGTGTTCTGCAAGTTTTCTGGTTAGAAACAAGTACATCACTAGGGATATAGGAAAAAAACTGTCGTGAATGAATTCCTCTTTTTATTCTGCTCATGCAGGCAGCTTTTGCTGCAGTCATTAAATAGTAGTGTCTTGATCCATGAGTCTTCTTTCCTTCCTTCCTTCTGCTTTCTGCCTCATGAGAGAGGGGAGTGGGTGAGGGCCTGGATGGGTGTTTGGCTGCTGGCCAGGGTTAATCCAACCCAGTAGCCACAGAGCCAGTGCAGCTCAGCACGCTGGAAGTGTGCACACTGAACTGTGGTCTGTATCCCAGACATTTGCATAAACAGCTTCCAGCTTTCCCTATCAAACTGTATTGCTGAGAGGGTTTTTTCTTGGCAGAACCAGAATTCTGTGCCTTCTTTTCCAGTTGTGCCCAGAGATGCTGCTTGCAGGAGAGCTACAAGTAAAGAATACGTACATACATAAGGCTCCTCACTGATCTGTTCATGTCCCAGGTGATCCCTGGGGCCATAAAAAGGAAGAAAAGTTGCGTATGAAGAAAACTAATTTTCTTAGCCTTCTGCACCTGTGGTTATAGACGAAATCAGCCAGCTATTTCACAACAGGAAATACCTCAGGAGTGACCTGCTATCATATGGACTTACGCCATAACACTAAATATGCCAACTGTATTTTGGTTTGCAGAGAGCCATATCCTGGGTTGCATCAAAAAAAAAAAGCATAGTCAGCAGAGGTGATTCCACTCCTCTGCTCTTATGAGAACCCACCTGGAGTCCTGTGTGCAGCTCTGGGGACCGCAACATCAGTTCATGGACCTGTTGGACTGACTCAAGAGGAGGGCCACAAAGATGCTCGGAGGCCTGAAGCACTTCTCCTATGAACATTGGCTGAGAAAGCTGGGGCTGTTCAGCCTGGAAAAGAGAAGGCTCCAGGGAGACCTTATAGCAGTCTTCCAGTAGCTGGAGGGACCCTAAAAGAAAGAGGGAGTTTTTACAAGGGTATGGACTGACAGGACAAGGGGGAACGGCTTCAAACCAAAAGAGTAAGTTTGGATTGGATATTAAAAGAAATTCTTCACTGAGAGGGTGGTGAGGCACAGGGACAGTTGCCCAGAGAAGTTGTGGATGTCCTATCCCTGGAAGTGTTTAAGGCCAGGCTGGATGGGACTTTGATCAGCCTGGTCTAGTGGAAGGTTTGCCTGCCCATGGCAGGGAGGTTGGAACTAGATGATCTTTAAAGTCTCTTCCAACACAAATCGTTTAATGATCCCATGATTTTATGACTATGACTCTGAAGGGAAACTGCAAGCAAATCAGAATGATTTCGTGATACATACACTCTAATAGTATCTTCTGTTTGGAATATCTGCTTCTGTAAATTACTTAAAGATTTTACTGTATGGTATCTCTATTTCATTTAGTATATTGCTGATTAAATTTTAGTGCCAACAAAAAAAAAAGAGCTTTATGTTTGTTGTTCTCTGGGTAGCACTTCAGGTTGAAATATGCTATAAAAATTGTGCTGAGGTTTTCAGGCCAAAAAAGGAGACAGAAATAACAAAAAAGGGGAAATCCTGCCAGTCTGAATTTAGCAATACTCCTTGATAAGCTGCTGTCATCAACATATAAATTTTAATTCAGAACTTTGGAAGCTATTCTGAAATTCTACTATATGAAGTGAAATCCACTAGAACTTTTAATTCACTTACTGATTTTCAAATGTATAAGAAAATGTGAAACTGCCAAAAATGAAGATTAGTATCTGCTGGTGACAAAACAGTTGTTTCAATAACTATATAAGAACGTTGGGCAGGGAGAACTAAATGTTGAAACCATCCATACAAGTTTCATATAACAATGGCTGCTGCAGGGGTGCACTAGAGCCAGTTTTCCAGGTACCTCCAGCCAGGACAGTTTCCCTTTAGGTTCTTTGTAAGCGCACTAAACTATTTGTTCTCTGAAATCTTGTGCTGTTATTAGGATTTGAGTGGCCCCAACAGTTATGTGGGAAGGAAGGAGTCCGTACGCCTGCACCCTCTAACACGGATCTGCTCCTTTTATACACACAGGGTCAGCTGCATAATAATGTTACCGAATTAACAATACATTTTCATACATCAAATTGATACACCACAGGTCCTTAGAAACCAGTTAGAGATTGTTATTTAGACACAGTATTTGTTTTATTGTGAAGTCATAGCTAATGCTTTAGTGAACACATCTGTTCTCTAGGGTGAAGACCTTGGTGGAAAAAAAAGTATCTGGTATATGGTTCACACATCCCCTGCCCTCTAGTTATTCTGGAAAATGTTTATGCCATTTTGAGAGACAATATGTTTCAAAATTATAATCTAAGAAAAAGGGTATAAGTATCATATTAGGACATAAATAAAAAAAATAAATATTATATGTGAATACACAAACATGGTGTAACAGTTTGTTGAGCAAGTTCTAGTCAAATCAAACCATTCAAATACGAGTTATACACTTTTTTTTGGTTGTTTTTCAGAAGAAAATCCGTATTTTTCCTCTAGAAATGCCAAGGGAGATAATTATTTCGCTAGTCCACCTGAAGCGAGCTTGACATTGAAGAACTGAACAGAAAGGCACCTGTGGTTCCTGCCCCAGTGCTGCAGCACCTGGCTGCGAAAGGAGGTGACGGCTCTCTTGCGATCGCAGCACTCCTCCTGCTGGTGAGAAGCTACCTGAGCGGGACGCAGCCCTGGGCACAGACTGGGCCAGACTGATGGTGCAGGAGCCAACTGTCAAGAAGACTGGGAAATAATGGCTTCATGAGGGAGACTGAAGCTGGGAAAAATCCAGAGGGTGTGGGGAAATGGGAATAAAATGAAAAAGAGTTAGGTAGAGATGAGAGGAGTGCCTTAAGCAGGAAGAGGTCACAGTCCAGAGGATAATAACACCAAAAGACAAAGGTACAGAAAGGATGTACAAGACTTAAGAGCTCTAATCAGTATAACTTATGTCTGTCAAAACAGGTGAAAAGTCCACTGGTTGAGCCTGCCTTTTCAGTGGTTAAGTCACAAAAAAAAAAAAAAAAAAAAAAAAGGATAAACTGGTTTTTTCTTGCCAGTCACTCTTTTGGGACAATTAAAAGGGACCTCTGAAAAAGGGACCTCTGAAAAAAATCTAAAGTTCCAAAAATGTTATCACACAAGTTACTAAAGAGATATCACAGTTCAGATACTAGAGAAGAAATTTCACAGCGAAGCTGTTTTAGCAGTGGAACAGCTTGCCAAGGGAGATGGTGAAATTTCCATCATTAAAGATGTCAAAGATGTCCTTGTTTGGACATGGCCGTGAGCTACCTGTTTTAGCTTCAACAGTGCACTTGCTTGAAGCAGAAGGCTTGATGGAAGACCAGCAGATGTCTCTTCCAATTCATATCATCCTGTGAATGTAATATGCATTTTCTGGGGGAGCTTCCAGTTTCTGCTGGAAGAGAAGGAAATCTAAAACTTGCATGCACCACAATAAAGGAGACAAAAGTTTATTTAGTCCTGGCATTTCTTATCTTCACAGCCTTGGTCTGATAGCTTCTAGTAAGAATTCTTTTAGACCCTTTTCAGTCACAGCCTTACACTTCTTAAAGCCACATGATCTGTGCTTTATTTAGATGTTGGGCTGACTTGGGGCTGTGCAGCAGAAAAGGCAGTGCTGTCAAGACTGTGTTCTGATTCATTGTGGCTACTCAAGTCAGCAAAGAAAGCTTTGTAGGAAGAAGTTTAATTGAGGCCTGGAGAAATAGATCTTATCCATGCTAGTCTCTCTGACCTCAACATACTGCCTACTCAGGGTAAATTTTTGACAAATGCTTTCCTGGTTTTCAATATATACAGCTTCCCATCCAGGATCTATTTTATGGAAGGTCTGGGAACAGGACAACAAAGCAAATGCATCTAAGAACTTTTACACAAGCAGAGATTAAGTGAATTTAGGATCACTCAATATTGAAAAGAAATAATTGTGTGAGACAGCATGACAAAGTCTATAAAGCCATGATGCCCTAAAGAAAGTGAATAGGGAGTAATTCACTATTTTCTACAAGAACTACAGTAAAGATCAAAAGAAATTACCAAGCTGCAGACCAGAAGCAAGCAAAGGACTTCTTCCACAAAAAGCGTAATTAAACTATAGAATTCTGTGCCCCAGAAAGCCATACATGCCCAAAATATGTATGATTCGTAAAAGTGATTAGACAAACCCAGAGTAGGTCATCCATCAAAGGTTATTATAATGAAAAACGCAGATATAACCTTTGACTTGGGAAGTCCCTCAAAGAAGTGATTTAGTGTGAGAACATCCATTTTGCCTGTTGACTGAAGCACACCCATGCTAAATTTTGTCATCTATTCACAAGCGACTACACAAACAGTCTGGGCAGATAACAACTGGCAGGTGCCTAAGAAATAGCAGTGTTATCTGCTTTGACCAGATGCAAAGATAGATCCCATGATTTAAGTGCCCCTTCACTTTACACAAAGGATATGACATGTTGCAAAACACACTTACTGTATTGCCATGAATTCAGCCATACTGAAGCGCAGGCCTTGGAGTCCTGGAGCAGAGCCAGATAAAATGTTAAAAAAATTACACGAGGAAATGTGTTATCAAAATAGAAGTACCAGATTTGAGAGACTGAATTTACTACTGCATCCAAAGCACTTCCTGCTCTTTTACTGAAGTTACAACTTGGGTTTGGCTTTTTTATTTACAGTGATATAGGTGAAGGATAATGAAACATGTTTGTTTTCACGTAACAAGTGGGTTTCCTAGTATTTGACAGAACAGTATCACTCTGTACTAGCCCTGTTCTTATTCTCTTTCCCCAAACTTTCAGTTCTGGCTGCTGATGTATGTGAAACACATTTTTGTATTCACACTTGGAACAGTAACTGTCAGTTTTACTGAGGGTTTTCCATTACCACTTTAGTCAAACATTTACTAGCATTGCAAAGAAACAATCAAAATGCCTTCCCCTAACTTTTCCTCTTATGTTTTGGGGCGGGAGAAGTATTGTTTTGCCTAAGCAACCACAGCTTTCCGCATATGCAAAAGCTGTTGCAACTTCAATATACTGAAGTTTAAAAATTCCCATACTTAGTATAAATGACTTGGTATTCTGTTCTCACGTTCAGTGCTCTTGCTGCTACTTTGAACCATTGTATTGTACTGTCTCCCCAGCTCAGCAGCAATATTCCTCCTGAAGTTCCTTAGGGACAACTGGGCTGTAGGGATTAATGAAAACAGAATGTCTGGGACCTAACAGCTGCAGAAAGAGTCTAGAGGCAGTCCTTGTATAAGGCACTGCTTTTAAGAGTGTGGAACTATGGATAGATGCCCAACGGCCCTCTTATTAAAAACTAATGAGAGTTGAAAATCTAACAAAGGAACAAAAATGAATCCCAGGAGGTGCCCTTTTACATATTTGGACTCACATATCTTCTTGTGAGTCTAGCCCTAGGTGACAAAAGGGCTCATTTCTGACACTGGCTGTTCAAAAGCTCACAGTGGCAACATATCAGAGACATGCACCCCCACACAGGGGTAGTTCAGGGGTAGTTCAGTGTGACAGCTTGGTCAGAGAGGAATTTTCCAGCTTCCAGCCAGTGTTTGTGGAAAAGTAAAACTTTCTCATACTCTGAGCTGGGAAATCTCAGTTAAAAAATGCTGAACTATCTTGCACCTGGTGTTTTTGTGTTCTTGACTTGTAAAATGTTTTGAAATGGGTGTTGGTTGTACTTAACCAATGGTGTCAATGGGAGTTGATCAAAGAAGCAATAATCATGTGCCACTCGTGTGGACTTGTCTATAAAAAGAGTGTTTATCATAATAAAATGCCTTTTGCCTTCCAAATATTGGAGTCTTTATGTCATGTTCCTGACCTGTCCCTAATACAACAGCGACAGTTCAGATCTATAGCAAACCAGCCATGGTAATCAGCACATCAGAGACATCCCATCATGCTGCTGACTGCAGTGCTGCTTCTCATGCCATGCTTTGCTCCCTGGCAATCTCCTCCAAATGCCAATGCCTCCAAAGAATCCACTGGATGTTTCCAGCATTTCATATTTCATATGGCTACAGGCCAGCAGAGAGCCCTGTCTAAAGTTGTGTAGGAAAAGGTTTTCTTCTCTTCACTGGAGCAAAGGTGACATATTCTGAAGCTTTTCAGACAGTTGTTACACCTGCAGGATTCAGAAAAGCCACAGCTTGGTCATATTGGTGGTCTCATGCAGGGTCATAGTAGACTCAAGAATGGTGCCTCATTCTGGCATGGATGTGAACCCAGGAATTACTGTACAGGATATTCTCTGAAAAGTGTTTCTCATGCTAGCTCCTGGAACCCAGAGAATGCTTCCCAGAGTCCTGAAGGAATTGGCTGATGCAGTTGCCAAGCCACTTTCCATGATATTCAAAAAGTCATGGTGGTCAGAGGAAGTCACAGGTGACTGGAAAAAGGGAAACATAGTATCCATTTTTAAGAAGGGGAGGAAGGAGAACTGTGGGGACTACTGAACTGACCAGCCTCACCTCTGGGTGAGGGAGCCTGGGAAGATCATGGAACAGATCCTCCTAGAAGCTGTACTAAAACACATGGAGGACAGTGAGGTCATTCACGATAGACAGCTTGGCTTCACTAACGGAAAATTCTGTCTGAGCAAACTCATGGCTTTCTATGGTGTAGTGACTGACTCGGTGAACAAGAGAAGAGATACAGAAGTCATTTCTCTGGTCTTCTGTAAAGCCTCTGACACGGTTGCCCACAAAATCCTTCTCTCCAGATTGGAGAGGCACATCCAGAAGGTAGTGGCCAATGGCTCAGAGTCCCAGTGGGCATCAGTGACAAGGGATGTCCCTCAAGAGTTCGGACTGGGACCAGTGTTGTTTAATATCTTAATGATATAGAGGAACGGATTGAGTGAACCCGCAGCAAATTTGCAGATGACACCAAACTGAGTGGTGCAGTTGACACACCTGAGGGATGGGATGGCATCCAGAGGGACCTGGATAAGCTCAGAAAGTGAGAGCATGGGAATCTCATGAGGTTTAGCAAGACCAAGTGCAAGGTGCTGCACCTGGATCAGGGAAACCCCTGGTATCAACACAGGCTGGGGGATGAAAAGATCAAGAGCAGCCCTGACCAGAAGGACTTTAGGGTGGATGAGAGGCTGGACATGACCCAGCAATGTGCACTCACAGCCCAGAAAGCCAAATGTGTCCTGGGCTGCATCCAAAGCAGCGTGGCCAGCAGGGCGAGGGAGGAGATTCTTCCCCTCTGCTCTGCTCTGGTGAGACCCCAGCTGGAGTGCTGCATCCAGCTCTGGGAGCCCCAGCACAGGACCTGTTGGAACGAATCCAGAGGAGGCCACCAAGATGAATAGAGGGATGAAACACCTCTCCTGTGAGGAAAGGTTGAGAGAATTAGGATTGCTTGGTCTGGAAAAGAAAAGGCTTTGAGGTGACCGAATGGTGGCCTTCCAGTAACTGAAGGGAAATTAGAGGAAAGAGGGGGCAAGACTATTTAAGAGAGTATGTAGTGACAGGACAAGGGAGAAAAGACTGAAAAAGAGTAGGTTTAGATTAGATATTAGGAAAATTTCTTTGCTGTGAGGGTGGTGAGGCACCGGAACAGGTTGCCCAGAGAAGATTTGGATGCCCCATCCCTGGAAGTGTTCAAGGCCAGGATGGATGGAGCTCTGAGCAACCTGGTCTAGTGGAAGGTGTCCCTGCCCACAGCAGTGAGGTTGGAACTAGGTGATCTTCAAGGTCCCCTTCCAAACCAAACCATTCTATGATTCTATGATTCTATGATATATTGGATTTTGTCTATTAAATTAAGCTGTAATTAAGACAGATGGTAAACAAAAGAATTATGTTAACAGCAGGAATGAGATAAACTAGCTCCATGTTAAAAACAACTGAAAACAGATATTCTTTTCGGTAGACTGTAGCCTAGGCAGCAAACTGTTGGTTGTAACTAATTTTCTATTATTCTGTGAATTATCTGAATCTACAAGAGAATGAAATGTGATCCTCTAGTCTGTGAGCAGAAGCTCTCAGGAGGAAAACAACTTGGATTCCAATTTCTTATTCAAAGACTACTTGCTGTAAAATACTTAAACTTTTATCGGAACAGCTATTTGAAACCAAATGACAATCTAAACAAGAAGAGCAATTGTTATTCTCTGTAGGTTGACAGTAAGTTTATTAAAGCGTCTTTTGATGTGATCAGGACTCCTTTCTTAAAACCACTCTTATCCCCTTAACATAATAGATGTGCCAAAGTTGTTCTTCCTCAAGTAAGGCTTAAGAACAGGAAAAGCCAAAAATCTTGATTTCAGGGCACCACTGAAGAGTTAATCGACTCTGCACTTTCGGAGCAGGTTCTGCAAGTGCCAACCCTTAGATTATACCAGTTCCTGCTGCCTACAGGGTGGCACAGGAGAAAATCTGCTCAGGAAGTTGCTGATTCCTACTTATGCTTCTTCCAACCTAAGTTAGTCCTTTGGATCATTATGAGTTAGACTCAAATGATGAGTAAATCTGACTGTCAAAATGTTGTAGAAAGTTAGAATGAAGTTCAGGTATCAGAGCAGTTCAGCCTATTGTCCTGGAGATAGCAGGGCTTCCTGAAGAGTTTGTCAGAACTGGGCTTAACTGCTTATGGCACACATTTCCAGAGCCTTATTCTCCATTAACCAGAACAAAAAGGCAATGAAAAGAACCATTAGAGAAGAGCAAAAAAAAATAACCATGGCCTCAGGCACAGAAAAACTGTGTGGCTCTGAGACATATCTCTGTCTCTGAAGCTCCAGAGCTGTCAATAAGCTAAAATAAGCTAAATTAGAGCTTCTGTAGTGCAAGAAAACAAAATTATGTGCCATTTTGAGAGATATTTTGTTAAATGGATAAGTTGCCTTCTATCATTATTTTCTGTGTCTAGACCAACATAAACAGCGTGTAGGGCCCCAAATATTGGCTAAGTAATTAGGTCTACTAAAGTTAATATAATGGACCAAATGTTTCACTTGATGCAATTATAACACCTGATGGAAGTTCACAGATCAATAAAATGTTATTGTGTTTCAGAGACACAAGGCAAAAAGAAATTTTCTAAGAAACATTTTACTTTGGGAAAAATATATTAAGACACCATGTTCCCAGCACAGAAATAAATACATAAAGACAGACAGACATATTCTGGTTTATTGTCACTGATTACTTACAGCTCCTTTTGTAATTCTATAGAACATTTTCTGAGGACAAATTTATATGCAAATATATGAAGTATGCGAACACAATCTAAAATGCAAGAGCTCTCAAGATAGCTTTAAGTGTCACCCTTTCCCTTTTGCCTAGTGATTAAAAGTAAAGCAGAAGTTAATAGACATGAATATACAGCCTGCTCTGTCACGTATGTTTAAAATAGATTCTTCCTAAAGAGATCTGGGATGAGATGCAAAATTTACCAAAATCCACACCATTGTCTGAAATTTAAAAGTGAGCAACCCAACATAATAAAGCAAGTAAAACTGCTACATGTTTTACATTAAGTTGTTTTGTGACAAACTCTTCAGTTAAAGAAACTGAGGAATGGCTGACGTTTTTAAAAGACTTTTTGGTTACTGTTGCTGATTTCTCAGACTAATTGTGCACTTACTATATTGAAATCTAAGGTCTTGTCCATTTCTATGGACCTTCACTTCGGCATTCAAAAAACGAACAAGTATATTTAAAGGAAACTAACAATTATATTCAAAGGAATATACTGAAACAAACAACAAACCTCCCCCCACAAAACCAACAACAAAAACCACCTAACAAAACAACAAACCTCTTTTGGCATTCTTGTTGGGATAAAAGCTGCTAATTATCTACATGCATAAATGGATATCTCGTCAAGGCAGGTACAAATACATCACATTAGTATGCCTTACTTATTTAATGCAAGTTGTAGATGAAATGGACACTGTAGTGACCAAGCCAACACTTCCTTAAGGGCCTCTGACTCTTATCCAAAAATGAATTAACTAACAGTGAAGAATAAAGTCTCACGTCAAAGTGAGATTTTTAACTCAATACCAAATTGATATTTAAGGTTTTCTCTCCTTTAATCAAGAGGATTCTGGTTTTATTACCATTCACCTTCAGCTCCTAAGTATTTGCTATCAGATTTTGCCAGTTCTGCAATATGGAAGTGATTATAGATAGAACGTGTATGAAATGCAGTGACAAAAAAAGTAAATTTCACATAAAACACAACAGAAAGACAATCACTGCTATCTTAGAGAAATGTTTGTTGTAGGAAAGGGTGACACCAGCAATTGTTTCAGTGCTTGTGTCTTAGCTATCAGCAGTGCCCATGACTTATCTACGTAACCAGAGGCTCAGTTCAGGGATATAGAGTCAGATGGGTTTGTTATAATCAGTAAGACAATGGGATAGCACAGAATCATATTCTTTTGGGACAATAAAAAAGGATGTGAGTCTGGCTATAGGAATACCTCGCTATGTATATGAAATCACAGAGTAACTACTGGGCTGTGAGCAAATGTATACAAATGCTTTTCTTCAAAACTGTTTATTCTTCTCACTTGGTTCCCTGCTTGAAACACAGATGACTTCTTACCCCACAAGATCTAGTTTTCAGAGGATGAACAATCTTCTGTTTAGTGAAAGTGCTGGTGGCCAAAATCCTATAGTGAATACACAGAATCATAGAGGAAGGGAAACTTTTCTGTCCATCCACTTGGAATTTTCCTTCTTCCAGCCTGAGTATTGTCTTCACTCCTTTCTTTGTACCCCTTTGGGCAGAATAACACAACAACTGGATTGCCTGAGCCTCTCTTTAAGGTAAACAA
>WEIT01022398.1:92372-126166 GCA_013389985.1 Dryoscopus gambensis
GTTAGTATAATAGCTGAAGACAAAATCAGTCTGCAGATGTGAAGTGTCTTTCAGAAGGTTCCTGGGATGCCAGATTTTTTTTATTTCATTGTGAAAAATAGGGTTTCTCCTTTTTTCAGTTGACTCACTGAATGCAGAATAAACCCAAAGTTTCTCAAGTCCAGGCAGGACATCTGGGTAGTTATTTATGTTGTTACGCAAGTGATATTGATAAACTCATTCATGTAAACAGGTGGCCAGCTGAAGAATATAATATGCCATTAAGTGGAGGTTAATGTTCCTCACTGTATTGTTCAAGGGTAAACAAATTTTATCACTAAATGCAACTTTACCTACCTTACTAGTCATTTAGAATTTTTATAAGCATATTTATTTAGAATTTCTGAGTGAAGCAAGCAGAAATTGTTTACAAATTCAAAGCACAGTGAACAAGAATATTGTTAGGTGTTACCAAACTTCTTCTCCCAAACTTTTCTTCCCCAAACTTTTTTTTGCTCCAAAGTGTTAAAGGACGTTTTCCCATTTCCTGTTTCTAAATGAAGTTATGGAAGCATATTCTGTTGTTCATTTCCCAGTTTTGCAGGGTTAAAAAATGGAAAAAAAATGTTGAAGACTCATTAATGGAAATGAGGAAACAGGAATAGACCATCAAAATTACTGCTGGTAGAAAAAGGTTTGCTCATTTTCATTTTTCCCTCTGTTTCACAAATAAAAGGCTAGGACAGACTGAATGGCTAAAGTCATAGGAGTAACTAAACATTCATTCTCCATGTGCAGTTCAAAGCCCAAGTTCTTGCTTTTTCTCATAGAGCTAACATATATTTAAACCAGTAGATTAAAAGATATGGAAAAATAATGGAATGGTCCTGGAACAAAATTGAAGATCAAATTACTAAAACCAAACGAACACAAAACCCAAACAGAAAATCCCCTCCAATTCAATTTGTTTGCTGTTGAAATTCTCTTAGGTGAATTCAGAAAGTGCGATTCAACTTCTGCCTATTTTATGTGAAAAACTTTCTTGTAATAGGGTAAAAATGATCTGTGGAGTTTCCGGGTCAACTGTCCACCTCACAGTGCTTCTTGATGCAAAAAAGTACAGGATTCCTGACTTTCCTAATCTGAAAATTTTGTTTACAGAATTTTCCTTATTGTCTCGATAAAAACCTGCAGCTTTTCCTTCAACAAATAAATAAAATCATATGGCATTTTTTTCCTTAGAATTATCTAGATTGATCTAAAAATTTCGTTAACATTCAGCAGACCCTTTTAAATTAACAATTTTTAATGCTTCTGCATTCTGATAGAGTTGCTTATTTCATGAAATGAATAGTTCCATGGAAACATCAAATCAGTGCTCAGTGATGGCCAAAATCCATGGTAAGTGCTGGTAAATTATTAGAGAAAGAATAGAGAATGAAAGATACTGCCACGCTACTGCCATGCAGTTCTCAAATTGTTCCTTGCCAGCTTCCTCCTCTATATAACTCAACTGCCAAAAAGGCTATAGCAGGATTGGAAAATGTATGGACAAGGTCAACAGTGAAGATAAAGGGTATGGGAAGTCTCTGTATGAAAACAACTTGACAATATCTCTGCCACTTAGGTTGGAGATGACCGAGGTCATGGAAGATGTACCATAAAAAGCCTACAAAATCAAAAAGTGTACAGGGAGAGAGAGAGGATACATGTCACTGCTTCTACCAAAAGAACCCCTAGGAACCATCAGATAAGGCTAGGAGGCAGCAAACAAATGAAAGCAGGAGGTTCTTCACACGGTGTTAAGCTATAGAACTCCTTGCAGGCTGCTGGTGAGGATTGATGGTTGGCATGGCTTTGAAGGGAGAAGGGATAGTGAAAAGAGATACATCCATGGAGTGGTAAAATACAGAGAAGTCACTTCTGCACTGGCAAGTTTCCAAGCTGTAATTCCTTGATGCTGGAAAAGTATTTGGGGCATTTATCACTACATGTTTTCTTTATTTGTATATTCTTTCCCTAGGTATCTGAACTGCTGATAGGGAAGGCAGAGGTATGAGGCCATTCATGCCTGTGTGGCAGTGGCCAAAGAACTCCACTTCTGGCATGAGCACCCATCACCTTCAGTCTTTCCTCATATCTGTCAAAAATGGGTTTTCTCTGCCTTCCTCCAGCCACTGCCAAGGCAAACCTTTAGCCCTGGACAAGTTCACCACATTTTGACTTTCCCTGGATTCTGCATTATTCAAAGATTTGTACCAGCCGTGTAGAATCTCTCTGCACACTGAATTTATGCAGCTCCAATTCATCCTCTTGCTCTAAGTGTTGTTTAGAAGCCAACTCAGAGCTTTTTACACCTGCCCCACCTCTACCACTGCTGTCCATCTGTGCTGTCTGACTGACTTAGCAGAGCAGCTGAGCCTTAGGAGCAGCTTAGTGGGATGCTGTAGGTACTGCAGGTGGGAAGAAAGCAAAGGAAAAGGTGAAGGGAAGGGAGGACATTTATTGTAATCATGCCCGTTGTGTGTGGTCTTGCCAAGCTCAAACTGGTTCTTATGGATTGGTGGTGGGCTCTCAGAAGTGGGTGTGATGGTGCCATTGTGTGTATTCCACATGCCAAGCAGAAATTCACTACTGGACTTCTCTGGACCCCGGCCAAAGCAACAGCTATAACTGATCTCCCCAGGCCAACTCCACAGGTACAAACTGGCATTCCAGATTTTTGTCATCAGTGTGACACAAAGACTGACGTAAAGGTCACTTCCTCCATCTGGAGTCGCAGAATCATGGATTCATAGAATAATATGAATGTGGTTGGGAGTCGCCTCTGCAAGTCATCTTGTCAAACACAACATTCCTCATCTTCCTGGAAAAGAAAAATTAAAATACAGAATTTAGGCTCCAAGGTCTCATCACTCTTCTTGGCATTTCTTGCCAGCTCACAAAAGTTACTTCTGGCTTAGTGCTTTGGCTTCTGTTAACATTTCTCAGGTGCACAATGCTGCCCACACATTGCATGGCTAAGCTAGTATCTAATTCAGATTTGAGAATTCATTTGAATTGGCACAGCAGCCAAAGAGTTTCTGTCATAAGAAGGTGAAGAGTGGATTGCAAAATGGTGAACGCAGAGTGTGTAATGCCCACATGGAGACAGGCTCCCATCCAAGCAGAAAGGCTATTAAATCATTTTAACACAGCAATATTTACAGCTATGGAAGGCATAAAATATTTATCTAAATACTATTCCAATAATAGGAAGCCAGAAAGAATGCTGTCTGGTTTCTTTAAAGGAAAAATACAAGAGGTGTTTTATAACATAAATTTATTTTTAAAAGCTCTATAGATCACATTAGATGTGGTCTAACTGTAGTCTTCATGAACTATAGATTTTCTCAGACATCTTATATTTTCTAAAAGGATTTTGCACCATATTGTGTTATTTCTATCTTCTCCATGTTACTTTTTTACCTTTTCTGATGGTTCATCTCGTGAAATTTAAACTTTTAAGTGTGTGTTATTTTAAAAGAACCTTACCGATGAACCTTACACAACGTCATTTGATACTTTTCTATACCTTTGAACTAGAGTGAATAAAATAAATTTAAATATAGACTATTTAACTAATTTCTGCTCTTTTGTGTCTTGTGTGAGGTGATATATTACATGAAGGTAGGATGGGGAGGCAGAGTGATATTCAGATACAACAAGTGCGCTTTGGTTCCAGTACCATATGGAAAGAGAAGTCCTAAGTTGCTTAGACAGTATTGGGTTCCAAATTTTGTGCAGTATTTAACAGTCATAGAGTGAAAGAGACTGAAATTTATGGTTAAATAGAATTCCAGAAGTGTAATGAGAATAGGAAGAAATAAAAGGGGCTTAAGTTGATCAGTACTGGAAACTTGCATTTTCAAAAGACATTATTAGTCTGAAAGTAAAAATATACATGATTTAATCTTGCAAGAAAGTAATAATAAACAAACCTTGCTGGTGACTTTTGCCAGCTACCTGGTGATTCCTATTGAGAATTAGCATGAGAACAGAACAGAACAAAAACATGTCCTGTGTGTGGTTGTGTGGATGGGAAGGAGTTGAGCTGAAAGCTCCTGGTTCATTCCAAAGGACTGAGTATACAGAAAAATTGAAGTGACAGTATCATCAGCAGAATTAGCATGGGATTTTTGTGAATGGGAAGTACCTTAGCTGTTTATACCACAGCAAGGTTAGCTTTTGTCTTACTGACCAGAAATTTTCTATTTTCTGTTAGTTTTCTGTTAATTCTTTTTTCCAGGAGAAATTATCTACATTATCAAGGTATTGTTTGCTAACTTACGTACTATGGATATTTCATTGTATTTAGTCTCAACTCAGCGCCTGCAGGTCTGCAGATTCTCTGGGACATCAGACTTCAGCAGCAACCAGCTAAGTGCCACAATGTACAGATTTATTTATTTATTTTATTAAAATTAAAAGTATTGCAAAGAAAGCCTATCATAAAATGGAAACCTACATTGAACTAAAATTACTGGATGTTGATTCTTGTCCACTTGTCACTCTGTCAGTTCTGATATATCTATACACTTTGGGAAAGAAAGTTCACCAAAGAAAACTGGCCAGTAGATACCATTTTGAATTTTTAATGTAATAATCTTGTTCAACCAGCTCAATCCCATATGTACCATTCCCTTCAGAAGTTTCCTGCCTCTTGTTCCCCTCTTATTCATTTTTATCTCCTGTGTCAGACTGCCAGGACAGCTCCAAGGAGAAAATAATCTTCATGTTATACAAATTGATTGTAAACTTCCATGCTGATGAAAACACTAATGACATTTATCAGAAGAAACTACAACTTGAGTTTGGTATACCATTACAAACTCACCCATAGTGTTATTATTTTAAAAATGCATAAATGCATTCATACACAGATACCACTAAGTTTCACGAATAAGAATTTTAACTATTCTTTTATCTTCTTATTTTTAGTACTGAATGGCTTCAGGATAAGAAATTTCCTAGAAATCTTTTTTTATTTGTGGCACAGAAATAAGGGTATCTCACAGCGTGTCTGTACTCAGGTGTGAAAGATTAAAATGGTTTGTAAAGAGGGCAGTTATTTCCCAGAAAAAGCATATGGGATTTTGATCTGCTTTTAATGGAACAATTTTACATTCTTCTTTTTGTGTTCACTTGTCACATTTGTTGCATCAAGAGCTGGTCTGAAACCTCACTCTTGCTAAGCATGTGTTGGTTCTATGTTTGGTATTTCAGATGTACCATTTTCCTTTTCTTTGCTATTGTTATATTGTTTCTTTTCCATCTTTACACACTTCTGCCACAAATAACATCAATGAGAAGTAACACCAGTAGCTTGAATGCCTATGGGTCTGTACCTGAGAAGGGCGGAAGAATCCAGCATCCTTGACATGCTCAAGGGTGGGGCTACCATTCAGAAGAACTGGACAGGGTTCAGGGAGGGTTTGGAAGGAAGATTCAACAAGTCCTGGACCTGGGGAGAAGAAACTGCTTGCAGCAGCACAGGCTGGTGATGTTCTGGCTGGGGGAACAGCTTTGCTGGAATGGGAGTCTTGGCAGCAGCAAGCTGAGTGTGAGCCAGCAGTGTGCTCTGGCAGCCGAACAGGTCAACTGTACCAAGGAGTGTATTAATAGGAGTGTAGCTGTTATACTGAGGAAAATTGCTGTCCTGTGCTGCTCAGCCTTCATCCGACTGCATCCCAAATTCTGCACTCAGCCTTGGGCCCACTTATGCAAGGAAGACCTTGACAAGCTGAAACACTCATTATTCTATGATTAACTTAGATACCTTCCTGAATTTGCAAAAGTGCAAATAAGTAATTTTTTCCAATTCTAGCACTGTTCTAAATATGGCTATTAACACTATGCAAATAAGTAATTTCCTTTTGCACTAAAACTTTCCCTGTATAATTAACTTCAGAGACTTTGTAACTCTTGGTCTACATAAAACGAACTATATTCAGTACTTTCTCCACATCCATTCAATAACAGCATGACAAAAACTATTAAAATTCATTCCTGTGAATCTATTTTTACAAACTACTGTGGCCTCTGTTCTCCAAGAATGATCCACAATTTTTCATTATATTTGGCAGAGAAGGAAAATTGGTTTTGTGTTTACAGGCATTCTGGAGGAAATGAAATGTTATTATTCAGTTCAACAGCTAACTCTTAATGATGGAACATCAAAGTTGTTGTTTTTTGCGGGTTTTTTTTGGGGGGGGGTGTTTATTTTGTTTGGTTTTTGGGGTTTTTGAGGGTTTTTTTGAGAGGATTTTAAAACATATATATCACTCTCTAAAAACTCCTACCCAGATCATATAGCTACACTGGGAGAAGTAGCTATAGGAGAAGGAGAAGGCAAAACTTCAGTCTCATACTAGGCAATTCTACTTGAAATGTCAAACTTGAGTGTTCTTTAATTAAATACATGTAATAAAGAGAAAAAAATGGTAAACCTATTGGTCACAATATTCATTTAGAAGACTGTACATACAGACATCAGTACTTATTCCAGAGATGTTGCTTTATAGAAGGTGGATCAGGTTCACTGAAAGAAACGGGTAACACCATTCCCCCCCAGACTAAAATGCTGGCCATTAAAACACCTTTCACGGATGTTGCACATGTAGGAGGATGTCCTTTGAAGAAATCATGGAACTGGAAGATGGGTCTTCTAGCGAATGCTCTGATTCTTGACCTGCCAGCAGACACCAGCTCTTCTATTTGTACTGCTTTTTTGCTTCACTTATTATTTTTCTTATTAGATCTCTCAGCCTTTTTTAATCACATCCCAAGTAATTGATTTCTGGAAGTTATTTTAACCATTATTTCTTAGCACCAGTGCAATCCCAACATAGAAGAAGAAAATAAAAATGTACAAATAAACAAAGCTCAATCAGTTCTGAAGAGGCCCACACATGTGACTAGCTATTTTAATGAAAAATAGTCCAGGATGTTTCAGAACAGGGATGATTTCTATGAAGAAACTGTCCTGACAGAAATATCTTCAATCATGCAGAAACAGGACAAAGATTTCAAGAAATAAAACCAAAAAGTAAATACATAGACATTTTCAGAAGCTCTATGGAAAATATTTGCCATAATACACAAAAGAAAGTAAAACAAACTTAACTCAGTTTCACAGATCATTCCTTAAAGCAGAAAGAAACTATGGATTTCATGTAAATAAAAATCCGTCTTCAGTACATGAGCAATAACTGTGAGTACTCACTGGAGAATTATTTGTAGTGCAGGAAGATAACCTTCAAAAATGAAAACTAGCTCATGAAGTATTAATAACGTGATATCAAATAGCAAGAAGAAACAAGATAACAGGGAAATAGTTATTTGTTCTTTGAAGAACTACATCATTCTAAGTGCTACATCTTTTTAATAATTTTTCTGTCATTCTATCTGTGATGATGATGGCAGAGATGTAGTGCCTGTGTCCCTCCTAGAGCTTACACTCCCTACATTCATAAACAATAGAATTCTAGGACAGGTTTTTTTACCATTGTTCTCCTGTTCAGTCAAACACTTCAGAATCCTGCATGTGAAGTGACATGACACAAACAACATCAAAAGTGAACCCATTAGCAAGAGCAATCAGCCATTACTTGATAATCACTAAGCAGCTCTGTGCAATTCTCATGTGGCCATAGTCTACACTCCCTTGCTGTGGATGAAGAAAGGCAATCATGATTTCCCTGAACAAAGTAACTAGTTGCCTGGAAGCACCTGCCTAAAACTCTCAAAAAGAAGGAAATGTTCCCTCTTTGAGTATATGTGTTTTGAACAAAGTTTTGAAGCTTCAAATGCACCAAAAGCCCAGGTGACTAAATTGATACCTCAAAACCCAATCTTCCTTTATCACTTTTCCAACTGGATATGGAAGTCTCTTTTGATTAGAGCTTTCCACACTTCCAGGCTTGCAATGGGATTGTGAGTATGTATCACATAAATGTTGAATGTACAGTCTAGAACTTGGCTATAATTTCTGAAGTTTCCCTTTATTTACACACCTTTTATCATAGGCTTCAAGGGTTAAGGAAATCTAAAGTCATCACAATTAGCATAATTCAGCATTTGAGTTGAACATTCAGCCTCAGTTCCTGATTTCAACACTCAGGTATAATGTCCAATTGTGAAGTTCCTCAGAGTGTCAGCTTTGTTACTGACAGTTACTTCATGACTGAGGCAGGCATGAAACCAGAACGACAAAGTATCACATCAACTTTTCCATGATGATGCATCCTTTGTTTAGGAGCTCTTTGTCTGTCAAGAACTGGAAAGGAGACATTATTTGTTACACATATACATTTGATATACAGAAGCACGGAACAATGCGCTGTGTGTGAGTCAGTAACTGCACTAATAATGTTGTGCCTGCATCAATAAAGACTCTTGTCATTGTAATGTATGTGATGCCAATATGCAAATACTACCCACAACCATCTCAAATTGTTTGGTCCATGCTTACTGCTCTCTATGCATTCCTTGTCTGGAACTGCAGCTGTCCGCTCCATCGTTCCGAGATGGGGGATAGCTTGAAGTTAACACTGACCTTGTAAGGCCATTCAGCTCAAACTATCCTAGCATTAAAAGGGGAGGAAGGGGTTGAAATTATTTATTTAAAACAATTGCACGATGTCACACCTGAAGAAATGAAAGGAAAAAAAGCATGCAATTTTCTTATGCGAAAAGGTGCCTGTCCTGCTGCCCCTATTCATCAAAGAAATTGTAGACGTCTTCTTAAGTTGATTCACCACATATGTAACTTTAAGCAGCATCATCAGGAAGATCTTAGCTGTGAAGCACACTAACTTTATGAGCAGTCTCTCTCCAGTACTCCTGAAGAGTTTTCTCAGTAATTTTCCTCAAAAATAAATTTTCTTCTAATTTATTGAAGAGATAGCAGGTATTCTTCTCATTCAATTAAGAACTGCTCTGTATCTTAAGGGTTTCATACCTATCTTATATTTTTAAACATATGCAAAATATTTTTTAACAAATATTAATGAACATGGACTCGATGGACAAAAAGTGCAAAAGTAATTGCCTGCCTCTGGAGAATATGACATTGAGGTGAAAGATTCCAGAAATAAGTGTTCAAGGTATACTGTTAAATTGCCCATAGATTCATGAGATCTTGTGTCCCTCCACAGTGCCCATCCTGACACCTAAGAAGAGGAAGAAGAGGTATCACGGAGTTTTGGCATAGTCTGCCTATTCTCTAAGCTCTGTGGTCGCAGGGCAACTTAGTGTAAGGCCTCACTGGTGTCACTTTGCTGGCCATAAGCTTGCCAATACCTTTCTTGAGATTATTTATTTTTAACACTGTGAAGAATTTTCTTACTTATTTCATTCTTGAATGCAAAATCTAGTGTTAATGTAACATCCTAAAGTTCTAAGTTGGGCACTAAGAAAATAATGTGATTCTTCTGTGAGTGAAATTAAGACATATTACTTTTTAAAAATAAGGATTCACAATGGGATTACTTCTTTCCAGAATTCAGGGAAAAAAATAATGTTTGCAGATAATTTTAAATTGCTGTTCAGTTTCAAAGCAGTCTATTTCATCAGAGCTAAAAAAATATTAAATCTAAAACCACCTCCTCATCGAAATTTTTCTAAAAGCCTAAATGGCTTTTAGAAAAGAAGAAAAGGCTTGGGATGAGGTAATTGCTGTGTTCTTCTATCCAAAGGGGTGCTAAAGAGGAAACTGAGTCAAACTTTTCTCAGAGATGCATGAAGTAAAGAGTGGAGACAATACTTGGACTTAAGAAGGGAAATTCCAAGCAGACAGAAGGAAGAATTCAACTCCACAAGAGTGTCTGAGTACTGTCACAGGCTGTCCAGAGAGAAAGGGCAATCTCCATCCTTAGAAATTTTCAAAACATGACTAAATAAATTCCTGAGCAAGACCTAGCTTTGAA
This sequence comes from Dryoscopus gambensis, assembly GCA_013389985.1. NCBI lineage: Eukaryota > Metazoa > Chordata > Aves > Passeriformes > Malaconotidae > Dryoscopus > Dryoscopus gambensis. The sequence goes on from WEIT01022398.1 coordinate 102,320, forward strand.
GTCTATCCTGCCTGAAGCAAGAGCTAGACTCCAGATGACACTATTTATTTACTGTGGGATTTTGGCCAGAAGAACATTCATACCAATACCTTAAACTCTAGGTCTGGTAGGGAAGAAAAATAGCTTTATTTCCAGCAGAACCAGGGGAAAACACAAGGTGCCTTGGGAGCAAAACAGCTCTACACATTTGCTTACCTTCCGCTGTCTTTTATTGCCATGGTATTTCAACTCATTACAAACATGAATGCTTTTACCTTTTACTAGCCAAATATAATATTATCACCACTTCACAGATGGTGAATTAAACACGCAAAGCAAAGCCCTAATTATCTTGGCCAAAGGTCAAATGCAGAAACTATAGCAAATTCAAGAGCAGAAACAAGTCTTCTAAATACTGTCCGAGAGGCTTAATTTTAAGTATTCCTTGTTTGAAAATGATTTATTTAAACTATTACCACAAAACGGTGAAGTAGTACCTGAGGTAACAGAGCATGCAAAGTACTGTTTGGTTCCTACTTCAGACTTGTAGCGTAAAAATGTGTTATTTATGTTGGTAATGTGATTTAATGTGAAAGCTAACACACCTTAGCAAGCTCTGACCTGGATCCAAATAATCCTCCTGACTCTATCCCAGTACAGGCAACAAGTAAAAATCAGATGTAACATTTACAATATTGAAATATTTGCTCCGTTGGCAAGGAACCTCTGCATGAAGCTCAATACTGAGCGGTGGACCAATTAGCACCTATAAATACTTTATTAATGTCCACACTTTGAAGCAAATTTGGAATCAGAATTTAGTCACTGCCACCTGGTCATAACTGATAAGGCAGGCATTCTGTAGCAATTTTTCACCAGTATACCATGAATGAAATGACAATAAACCAAACAGATCGGAAATGGGGGGAAAAAAAGTAAAGAAAAAAAGAAAGAAAATTTAAAGGATTAGAAATAATTTTCCAAGAAAAATGACAAACTAGTTAACTTGCAGAAATTCAAACTCCTATTTATGTTTTGATTTTGATTATTTTTGATTTACCTAATCAGTAAAAACAAAGGAAAAACAAAGATAGAAGCATAGCTTTCCCATGATTTCATTTAAAAATATGTAATTTCTTATTTCTTTTCGAACAGAGGTCTTCAAATATATTTGTCCCTTAAGTGACAGATCAATCAAAGCCTATTTTCCTGAGGAAATGCATCGTATCCCCCACAGTACTGCTGGGTTCCTCCCGTGTCCCATCAGACAGCACCTTCACCATCACATTCCCACCACCTCTGCTTCCTTCACCTCACCCGCTGCCCCAGCAGTGCTCTCAGCCCTTCTGACCCCCTTGGCCCCCAGGAAAGCACGACAGGTAGCTGCTGGTCCTTCCTGTGCCCTTCAGACCCAATGGCACACACTGGTGCCTAGTGCCTCTGCCATGAGGTGCACTCTCCAGCTCTGCTGCTGGTGCCTCTCTGCCCACCCCTCCCCAAGTTTTATGACACTTGAAGCAGCTGTGTATCTTTGGTAGCTCTACTGTCCTGTCAAGCCAAGTTTAGAAAGGAATCAAAAGCTTGTAGGACTGAATGAAAAGCTGAAAACTCACTCAAAATTCCTTAGCAAGTTTGGATTCAAAGACATAGTACTACTATTTGTATTTATCTATTAATAATAACACAGTGATATAGCGGGAGCGTAGGATTTTAGCCAGCTACACTGTATATTTTGATTAAAAGTTACATACAGAAACCCAAACAAGGCAGAAAACTGCTCCCAGAATGGAGTCGCTGGGAATTTATTTTAAAATGGATGGAAAGGTAGTACTGCTGCATCTAAAATGACCGTGGGACATACTTACAGAATTTGAAGGATGAATGGAAAATGTGACTAAACCTTTTCTGGTTTACCTGATGGAAAAGAGACAAATGTATATACTGTTGATTACAGTGCTAAATTCATTGAGGACAGCACAGATGTGTGAGTCATAATTGTCTACATGCTGCAAGCTTATGCTTTAAAGCCAGTCTCCTAATCCCCTGGCTGCTGCATTTCCTCACATCAATATTTAGGAGTTTTTTAATGACTTCTCGCTAGCAGCCTTTTGTACCAAGGAAAAGTATACTTTCAGGAAAATACTGCATAAAGATGAGTGGCCACCCTCACCTGGTCATTTTCAGACAGGGCATTTATATTCTTCCATATTTGTTCACAGTAGACTAGAAGTCACTCAAAAATAAATGGGATTTTCAGAGAAAACAGCAGCACAAGAATCTGGCAAAGTGCACGTGTGTGATAGTGTGGAGTGTTTTTTGTTTTTTGGTTTTGGTTGGGTTTGGTTTGGGGTTTGCTTTTTTTTTTTTTTGGTTGGTTGGTTGGTTTGGTTTTTTTTTTTTGGTTGGTTGGTTGGTTTTTTGGTGACATTTTTTTGTTTGATTGTTTTTTTAATCTGACAGAATTATACCATAATGGAAATACATATGAGCAAGGATAAAAAGTAAGGAGTACACAAAACCAAAAAATTTGCTTTCAAACTGACATTAGAGAAAGAAAGAGAATTTTTATTGAACCAATACTTAAAATACTTTTGCTCCGGATGTTAAAATCAACCTCTTCAAGTGCTCATTTACAAATATCCCTCTACAAGACCTCTTATACACCAAGAGAGTCAGTTCCTACCTATCTGGTACACTTCTACTCCTACCTAGCCACTTTCCTGTGATGATGTCTACATGCATGGAATATGAGGACTTCGTGCACAAGAGTCCTCCAGTTAGTAATTTATATCGATTGTGTAAGTTAATATTTGAAAAATATGTACTTGTAGAAACGGTTTGTATGGAACTAGTTTCAAACTGCAACTGAGACAGAGAAGAGATCACAAAGGCAGATTACAAGGTCATCTATCCTCTCAAGAACAGAGTTATGTCCTCAGTAAGGACCGAATGAATCCCGTATTTGATTTTTGCCTAAGTCCTCCTTGAGTACTGGATGGACAGAAACATCTCTACCAGCTGTTTACAGGCCATAACTAAATGCTTCTACTCAGCTTTTTACATAATGCTACATGTCCTGCTTTAAGCTGGGAGGCAGCTGAACACCACATAGCCATTCACTCATTCCACCCCAACAGTGGGATGGGAGAGAGAATGAGAAGGGTAAAAGTATGAGAACTCATGGGTTGAGATGAAAACAGTTTAAAAGGGAAGGAAAAAGCTGTGCATGCAAACAAAGTAGAACAAGGAATTTATTCCCCACTTGCCATGGGCCAGCAGATGTTCAGCCATCTCGAGGAAAACGAGGCTCCATCACACGCAACCAGGACTTGGGAGGACAAATGCCATCACTCCAAACATGTCTCCCTCTTCCTTCTTCTTCTCCCAGATTTATATGGTGAGCATATGGTATAAGATGTCCCTTTGGTCAGTCAGGGTCAGCTGTCCCACTGTACCCCTCCTAACTCCTTGTGCACCCTCAGTCTCCTCACTGGTGGGGTGGGGCGAGGAGCAGAAAAGTCCTTGGCTCTGTGTAAGGGCTGCTCAGTGATAATGAAAACACTCCTGTGTTAACAATGCTATTTCCAGCACAAATCCAAACTGTGGCCTCATACTAGATACTGTGAAAAAAACTCTCTCCCAGTCCAAACCAGCACACTTCACAAAGATGAAAGAAAATGAGGCAACAAACATTTCCTTCTTTTCATCTATTGCTTAAAAGGTACAAGTATTACAAACTCTGCTTTTTGAAAGTAAGGTTGTAAATCCAGTTGAGGTTTTGTGCCCAAATATCAGAGCACTTTCTATTATGCACCCAGCTCACATCCTTAAAAATGCTCACCCTCTTTTTCTTTCTTGGGAGCTCCTAATTATTTTCTTACCCTCGAGACCTTCCCAATTCAGAGCTCAGCCATAGTTTCTTTCTGATTCCCTGTCCCTCACTCTGTGAGTCAGTTTCAGAGTTAGGCTTCTGTTGATGATTGCCTTCCACACATCTCCTCTGCCTCCACACTGATTTACAAACCCAGCCCCAGGTTGCCCAGCAGGTCCCAGTCTCTTTATGGAAACTCAGCCTATGCTCTTCACACCTCTGCAGTGAGAGTCCTCCCCATAGCACAGTTGTCTGCTTTGTTCCTGTATGAATTGCATTAAAAATGCCTTGCTTTTAGCCTAACAACACTCTGTAACAACTCTGAAAGAAGAAAACACTTTAGTTTGAAGAAGAAGAGCAGTATTGACAGTACTGCCTCTGAGGATTCTTATACCGCTTTTCAAAATGTACAAACAAAATGGTCTCAAATTTCAGCATCATGAAAGATGAAGTCTTGTACACCATTATCTTGTGTTTTGCTATCATTTATGGGCTCCATTAGTCTGATGGAAGCTTTCTGACACTTTCTAGCTCTTTCTGACAACCTTGTTTTTCCCCTTTTGTAATGGTGTACTTGTCTAGAAAAGCAGAGGTTTAAAAGACTGAATGGTTATCCCTGTTTTACACACTGGGAGCAATTACCAAGCATCTCAAAGAGCTCTTTGTTAACCATTAAATACTATGGAAGAGTGGTTAATTAATTGTAGGGGTGTAAAAACACCTGGGAACTTTTAGATATGAGTAGCCCTATAAAGTTACCATTTGTGTTGCCTGTTTATGTTTTCTCCCAGCAGAGTGTTTGCTGGTATGCCATCTTCTTATATTCATTGTTTTAAATCTATTTGCACATTCACCTTTTGTTCCTTAGTCCGTGATCTGAAACTTTAAAGTGAACATGGGGTAACCACGTTCTTTGGGTGTTATAATATTTACCTACAATGTGCTGGAGTGAAGCTATTTGGGCAGTGGAAAAAAATTCTGTGCTCATTTGCACAGAACACTTCATGTATTTCCAATGACTGCAGATTTTACCACTGGAAAAATTAGGATATCTCAAGAGTAACTGTGTACAATGTGCCATGTGGTAAAGAAAATTGCAGAGTATAAGTCTAACTTGGGTGTCCAAATCTCCAGCCTAAAAACATAGCTCTTGTCTCTGTTCTATTTCTGAAAAACAACCACATTGTTCCCTCCTGCTGTATTCCTCCAAGTACTGGATTCTTAATTACCTAGTATAAACATACTTCCCATTTCAGTGTGAAAAGAGAGAAAAAACTAGAAGTAAAACCTAAACCAGAAGAGGTAAAGACCTACTGGATCCTGACATACGTGTTTCCTTTTTTTACTTACATAGCTGTGTTCCATTACACCATTCTGTAGCCAAATGCAATAGTGGTTTATTGTATCACAAGGAAAAGTCTACTCAACTGTTTTTATATCACAGTTATTCCTCGAGCTTGCTGATAAACATTATTGTCTAATTTTAGCTCTGGACATATATCTAATGATTTTATTTCAAAACATGTTAATGGCTGTCTCAGTGTCAGATCAGCTGCAGTCCATGCTACAGCAATAACCATTGTAACACCATTGACCACTGACATCACTCTCTCAGCGAACACTCTTAAGTAAAGAATGATAGCAATATACCAGATCAATATTTGCACCTTGTTTTTTATGGCTGCTTAGATATTGAAAAAGTGTATTTCTTTTTGTCAGAATCAATAGCTTTGATTCCTGTATACTTTAGCATTATGATTCAAGTTCCCAAGCTGTACAATGAGTAAAAAGCATATAACCAACAACATTAAAAAAATTCTAGCAAAGTATGGGTTGCTATCATACACCCTTTATCTGCAACACTAATTAATTCCTGGGAGATTAATGCCAGGAGAGTGTGTGAAAGGGAGACTCCATCCTCCCTACCACTCATGTCTCCTTGCCACAGAATGCTTCTTCTGCTTAATTAAGGGGAGCACTATTTCTTACATGAGCAAGAGGCAAGGCAGAAAATACGGAGACAAATAAAAGGAAATGGATGTGGAGTGGAGAAAGAGAATGAGAAATGCAATGCAGGAAAAAAAAAAGAAAACAAGAACAAAACAACAAAACTCAAACCCACAAAAATAACCTGGGGAGAAGACTTGGCCAGGGTGCAGTGATTAGTAGGTGTCAGGATGGGAGAGGCTGACCAACAAGGGACTGATGCAAAATGTGCTCTGAGTGGAAACAAAACTTCAAACAACCAAAACCATGAGATACAGTGGAGGAAAGAGCAGGAACAGGATGAGTAATATGAAGACTGAAGTATAAGCAGACAAAGACTACCTCTGTTATGTCCTTATGATCTCCTTGACAGAGCAATGCCTTCTCTAGCAGTTGTTCCAAACAGCTCATGTCTATCCTACCCATGGCTACTCCCAGTTGGTGTGAAATGGGCACCTTCATGTCGTAGAACACCTGGAGTAAGTTCCAGCTTGGTATCTGTTGCAAAGGCCTTTGCATCTACTCGCTCATAGGCTTATCTACAAAGCTATATTTCATGTTCAGCATGCATATGTTCTACGCAGGCTGTGTGAGCACATCTCTTTAGTTTTAGCTGGCCTGCTCAGAGTCATATTCAAAAAACATTTATGAGAAATTTTCCTGACCCTTTCTTGTTCATTGGCAGGGAGGTATTTTTGGCTGTGAAGGACTCCCAAGTTCAAATCAGTATAATAAAAAGCATGCAGATACGCTGGCCTCCAGTTTGCGTATCTTTCAGCTTGAGACCTTCTAAGGTGTGTAAGATTCAGTGTGTCTTTATAGGTGACTCAGAATAATGACAGAATCATTTTTCTATCTGTTACCCTGGGTTCTCAGTGCTTTCTGCTGAGGATGTATGTTCAATGGACATATGTTCTGTGTGGAGGGTCTTAATATGCTGTATAACACATTGAGAATAATATGATAATAATGTCTGGGATCTCTGCTTGTTATCCCATATCTTAGTTTAAATCTGATCATTCTTTATGTCTTGACTATTGAGGCTGTGTATTCCTTGGGACAGGAAGACTGTGCTAGGCTCACCTAGAATTTACTCCATAAAACCATCCAGTGACTCTTGCTCCAGTTACTTTCACTTACTTCCACTTTTGAGCAGACAGGAAATCCTTGTACAGTGTTCATAAAATAACCAGAATTTCATAGGTATCATGAAGTCTATGTACTTGACATCTCTACTAATATGGTAGATGAGGCTTTCTGGGAGGTGTTCAGAAAGGTGAAGTTGAAAGAGGTGCTCTGTGCTAATAAAACCATACAATACAAATGTCAAAGAAAGGGATAAAGAAATTTCCATATATGTCTTCTCTGATGAATAATAAAACTCGAGAAAAGCAGAGACAAAGATAAGTTTCTTAAGTAGAGAATAAGCATGCACATAGTGTTTACAATAGAATGAAAGGAAATTTTCAAGCTTTAATGTTTGATTACCCAGTTCTTCAGGACAAACTTCTGAACAAGGCATTATCTGTACAAAATGCTAGTGTTTCTCAATTTTTTTTCTACTCCTATTCCCAACACTACAGTCTACCACCTGATAATATATTCTCCTTTATATCCTTGCTTACCACGTGATAATACATTCTCTTTTATATCCTTGCTTGCAACAATAAGGTACATTTTCAGCTCAGAAGCCCACAGGAGTGGAACAGGCAAAATTGTCATCTTGCTGACTTTAGGAACTCTCAAAACTTGGTCAAAGACTCGCCTTCCAGAAGCATTCCGTGTTTAGATGCTCTGACCAGGTTGCAGTGGTTTGAACAGGTGAATGGTACATGTCTTGGGGTGACTTTATGATGCTATATTCTCTATCACCTGCTCTATGCCAGACATGAATCCTGTGCCTTCCTGTGTCTTTAAGCTGGGCCCGAGAGAAAGGGAAAAAAAAGAGCTGAGCAGTTTTGTGCTTCAAGGACACAGATGTACATTCCCCTGCCTTTTTTACTGCTACAGAGCAGAGGAAAGCATCTTCCTGTTTTTTTCCTCAGCTCTCAGCTCTCTGCAACAGGGAAGAGAGTGGCATTCTCTTGTTTTTTAACTAGCTTCTTGTTCGTTAGCTAAGCACGGAGCCCTGAGACTTTGGCTTCTTCTTCTCCTCTTCCAGACTGTTTAGCAGCACCAGAACACACCGGGAGGCCCCACACTGCAGCCCGGAGGGGCCCACGCCGGACCCCAGCTCCGGAGGGAGAGCAGATCCACGCCCACAAAGGACTTTGAATTTTACCAGGTTCTCTCCACAGTGAGAGGTTTTATTATTTAGCATTATTCTTTTTTTTCCGTGCCTGCATGCACTCTGCCTGTTAAATAAATAACTTTTTTTTTTTACTTTCCTCCAAGGGATTTCTTCCCAAACCTGGTGGGGGAGGGGTGTCTGTAACTTGTCTCCTTTGGAGGAGACGTTCCTTCCAGAGAGCTTCCCTTAATTTGTCTCAAACCGGAACAGTACATCACTGTTTTGGCTTCGTATAGGAGAGTGTTCTCTAAGAAAATGAGCCAGTAGTCACCACTTACCTTGTATTGGTTCTGTTCACAGTGCAGTTTTTGTAGACCCAGAGCAGCCTAAAACTGGAAAATCCTCTCCAAGTGTTTTACCAGGAGATCCCCATCTCCTAAAGTGGGATAAAGATCCAAACCAATATGTCGATCACACTGAGCTGAACTACTCCAGAGCATACAAACCATTTAACTATTAAAAACTCATGCAACATTCATTAAATGAATTTCAGCCAATATTCACGTGTGTTCATATTTGCCTTCAATTATTTACATATTCATTGCTCCTTTCTCACCTATCCATCCATCTTCTGTTTCAAAATCCTTTATCATCTTTACCTATCTTCTTTTGCCATGCCCTACCAAATCTTTCTTTTATCACCTTCCATTTTCAGTAGTACTATTACTAGTAGTATCAGCACTAGTATCTTCCTCCATTTTCTATTGTTATCTGCTGCAATGGTGTATCAAAACTGAAATGAATATGAAAAAAAAATTGGGGACAGGTTGTTAATTCACGTGGAGTTTGGACGGAGAAAAATTGCTGAAGAGCTGTGAGAAAGACCATCTAATTCAGAAAAAAAAGGAGTTGTATAACGGATAAAATCATTAAAAGGCAATCTTAAGGTTACTCTGAGAGCAGCAATGTGGATGCCTACAAATGATAGTGATACTGACCAGTAAATGACACCTCTGAAACCCTCTGTCTCTGAACTGGGCACTTGTGTGGACACCCTTATTCCCAGAATCACCAACTCTTTCACTGTGAGTAAATAAGAAAAGATTAGATAAGTGTCTGTACAAATTATTTAGCTACACTTAATCTGCTAAAATGTAGAGAGTAGATTATGAGACATTTTGAGAGTCCCTCTGTATATCTGTAACTGTGATAACTGAGTCAGTAATTCTGATACTTGAGTCATATTATAATTCCCAAATATGGTTGCTTTGCATAACAAATTACAGTTTAAATCTGAAATTTGGTAGATAAACTAACACACGAAAATTAGAAATATTAATCAAATGCATTGCTGTTGATAGCTAAAGTGGTATCTTTCTCAGTTTCTGTTTAGCAAGTTTCCTTTTCGTGTGTCTTTAAAATAAATTAATGTGTTGATATAACAGATGAGACAAATAATGCCTTTCTTTATAAGTGTGGTTTAGATTCTGAAATTCTTAACCCTACCTATTCAATTCAAACCCCATACATAAAAATGGCAAAATACCCCTCTTCCAACTGGGCTGACATGAATGTGCAAAAATCCATTGAAACTTCTAGACAGAAACTTTTCAACACATTTTCTTTTGCCTTTCACTTTTTAACAAAAAAGAGCAGTGCAATCAATATTGGATTATTTTGTTTTGCTCTCCTTTGTGCCCCTTCAGACTTCTACCATAATCTGGATAGTCTCCATTGCCAATACAGACGTATTGTGTGACAGGAAAGATTAAAGTACAGAAGAAATTCAAGAACTCAGTAAACAGAACAACACATAGGTAGTGAAGATGGACACCTCCATGAGACTACTTACTTTATTGAATTAATTTGTCTAAATATGTACAATATCTGTTCTGAGTTGATATGGAATAAATAAAACCAGACCTGACTCTTTGATACAGTTTACTGAGCTCATTCCATTTTATGACAAAATAACACTTTGGTGATAATTTTTCTTGTTTTCTCATCAGAACAGTGTTACAGTAGACTGTGAAGTCAAAAGTGTATTTTATTCTCACATCACTACTTCTTCCAAATGGTTTTTCTCTGGGTGAATGAATGCTGCCTTCAGCACAAATGGTCAAGAGCATTTGGTGTAGGAAAAGTGGCATATTTTGCTAGCAATTATCTATTTCTAACTAGCAGTTAAGAGTTTTTTTTTTCCTGAACCACTATTTTATCTGTTTAAGTGACTTGGTTAGTAGAATGTTTCTGAAAAATGTTGTGTTGTTTTTAGTAATTTGACATTTGCAAAGAAGCCATTATTTAGTTCCCCAAATGATTTCTAGCTATTTGACATTTTAGGAGCTGAAACTCCATTTGCATGCAACCTTTTGCATAATTAATGTACTAAAAATGATTATTTGAAAGAAGAGTAAACCTGCCTTCCCATACTATGTGTAATTGAGGTCATAATTATCATTCAGCTATTATTTATCATCTATTCAATTTCACAACTCCTTACACAGTGAGTCCCAGTTCCAGAAAAAGACCTTTTGTTGTTTCTCTTTCTTTATCTGGTCTAAGCCTCTGACGTGCTTCCAGTGTTAGTTTTGCTAAATGAGTTGTTTCAATAGCTTCAGTCATAAAAATTGAAGACAAGAGCAGAATGTTCCTACTGCAGATCAATCATTACAGATTTCAGGTTTAGTACCTGTTGTAGGCACTGTATATCTGTTTCTGAGGAAGAACCATCATTTAACTCTACTTTGCACTTGGATCTTAAATTTCAGTAATGACAATGAGTGCTGTGCTTGATAACCAGGGCCACTATGGAAAAATGGGCATAACATACGAAAACATAGCATTGCTAGAGGTATAATCATTTGCCAAAAGGGTTGAAATATCTGTGTACATAACTATTATATATTATTTAAAACAATGGGAAAAAGACCAATGCAGGGAAAAAAAGATGATTAAAGTTGGAAGTGCTAATCAGAATCATGTGGTGTATATTGTATTAGGCTCCTGGAAAACTTTGGGTACATTTTGAAGAGCTATTTAATCAGCATTGTGTAGCCACACCTTAATCTGCGATAAGTAGTTTAGTAAATATTAGCTAGGGCTTGATGTTGAGCCTTTGTTATAGAACATTTATCTAGGCAGAACAAAGTATAAACATCTCTTATGCAGAGCAGTGTCTCACCCAAAGAATATGACTCAGGGACGGAGCAAAGGATAAAGCAGGAGATGGTTTTAAAGAATTTGTACTACCACCGATATTCTGAGCTTTACTGGTGGGTGACTAGGTTGCATGGTAGGACTCCGTTCTAAACCAATAAACAAACAAACAAATTTTTTTTAAAAAATCACAAATCATAACATCGAAGTATGTAACACCCTATGAGTAATAATCATTCATTGATTACATTTCTTGTCTGTGTAAAACAATCTAGGAAAGGATTTTGGTGATTCAGAACTGGGGAAGTCATGGAATAAATGGAATCTGAACAGAAGATAAGAAATTCTTTTAAATTGAAAGACACACAAGCAGTGTAAACTTTCAGTTTAAACATAAATAGGTAAAAGGGGGATTTATAAACACAAGGAAGAAAATACCCTGCATTTCTGCATTCTATGATGCTTTTCTAAAATACAGAGTTCTTTTAAAAAAGAAAAACTTATCTTTTAAACTCATGTCTGATTATTTCTTACATTTATTTCCAAAGTGTTAAACAGGTTGCTTTTAGAAAAGCCGTGGGCTTGCACTGAAACTGTGTTCTTCTGTGAGATGCTTGAATGCCTGGGGAATGGGAATGTTGCAAAAGATATTTCATAAGACCAATGCCATTTCGGTTCAATTTCTTGCACCCTTGGCTTGCTGTTGGCTAACAGCCATCACTGTCAGAAATGAAGCTCAGAGCCCCAGAAAACAAAATATAAAAGAATATAGGGAAGCAGGAATCCTAATGAAGGCATAAAATGAATCAGATTTCTAAAGATGAGAAGAAAGAATAGATACAAGAGGTTATTAACTGAATTAGAAAAATAAAGGCAGAGCTAGAGAGAAGGGTAAAAGAAAGTGAAAAACTAATTAGAAGTAATGTTAAGAGAGCAAAGGTGTTAAAGATCTTTTCTGTTTGTTAGTCTATAACCAAATGATTACCGTCGGTTAGTATGACTAACAAAGGCTTGGACAAGAATGGAAAGTACATGATGATTTGAAATAGGCATAAACAAATGAAATTCAGCTTCTGATACTTTGAGGATTTGGTCTAAGAGAAGCAGTCAGTTAACTCTGAGAGCTGTTGAACGGATGAAGGAGGTTCTGGAAGATTAGATATAGTGAGGGGAGTTTTTTTGTTTGGTTTTTCTTTGGGTGGTGTACACCATGAGCTGTCACCATATAATTCAGAGAATCTGAGTCTGATTCCCAAAAAGCTGTTGAAAGCGATAACAGTTTTTGAACCAACTAGGAATTAACACAGTGAAAAATATCAACATGGCCTTATCAATAATGAATTATTTCAGAATAAGCTAGCTCTTCTCCTATATGAAACCCCATGTCACAATTTTAGTAAAAATCTTCCATGGTGCTGTTAAAATGAAGTTAAGGAAAAAATACAACATAAACATGAAGAATTGAAGGACAGATAGAGTTTAGTGGAAAGCTATATGCATGGTTTGACATCAAATTGGAAGAGATGTATTGTGTAAGGTGTCACCAAAGCTTTTATTCAGGTAGGAATCTAGTCAGTGTATTCATAAATGTTTCAGTTGAATAAATGTAGTACTTGCTAAGTTACCAGATTAGAAAGCAGTTTCAAGTAGTTTAGAGGAAAGGATTGTACTTGAAGATGGCAGTGATGGGTCAACAAAGCAGCCTTGAAATCAGGTGAAAACTAAGAACTATACATTCAGAGTATGTTCTATCAGGTTGATGCAAGTGAGGCTTCCACCTTCCACAAACAAACCCTCCTGCCTGTCCAGGAGCAGCAAACGTCAACTATTCCTTCAGGGAAATGAAAATATGGTCAGCAGAGCAGAGGCCACTCCAGCCAGCACCCAGTCCCACAGCACTCAAAAAAGTGATTAAGGAAATTACAGCTGCCACTTTCAGCCAAGAGCCCAGATCCTCAGGCTAGTGTCTGGTAGTGAGACAGGACCAAGGTCAAGCCAAAATGTCAATCTGCAATTCAGCCCTGGTGGCAGTAACCTTGGCCAAGTACCAGCAGCAGCAAGGTGCCACCTCTTATAGGTCTGGGCTCAAGGAACCTTGATAGACTTATTTAATTGCTGTAGGGTATCAGTGGGCTGAATCAGGGCATATGGAGCTGAGATAGGGAACTGAGAAAGGGATGTAGCAATGTGGCACAGCATGGCATGAGAAATTTGGAGCTGGATGGGGTTTTCAGGCTGGACGTGAGAGCTCGGCACCAGCAGTGGACTTGAGCCCCCAGGTGCTCTCCACGGGCCTAGTCTGCTTTTGATGAAAAGGAATTTTGGAGGGGATAGAGAACATCACTTTTTCAGTTACTAGTGGTAGTATTTCTTCACATTTACCCAATGTTGCAAAGCAAAGTGCAAGACACTCATCCATTCTGTAACAAAATACATTTGAGTTCCTGCAATAAAATGTTGTGGTGCGTCGTTTCCCTGTGTTGGTATGGCAAGCCACAAACCTTCCCGGAGAGCACTGCGGGGCTGCCTCGGGGAGAGCGGCTGTTCCACTTCCCGTAGCCCTTCTGAGCTGCCCCACACTCAGTGCTCCGGCTGCTGTCAGCTCCACAGCACGGCCGCGATAAAGGAGGCGAGAAGGCTCCCCACATGGGGACCTCTGAGTGTCTTTATTCACATGGTCCCAAAGGCAGAGAGGAGCATATGGCATGCACCTGGAGTTTTATATGAGGATGAGGGGGTGGAGAGAGCACATGGACTCATCGTCTCAGGGCACAGGGGCAGTACATGGGCAGAGTTGGGGTACAGAACAAATGGAGAGAACCCAAGGGAGTGGCTAGGACTAGTGGTGGGGAAGGGAAAACAATGTGGGAAGGGCAGGCATTTAGTAAGGAGTGGGGAAATACAACACTACAATAAAACAGCTCAGATTCAAGTCTTTTTAACATTTTCTATCATACATGAATTTGTGATTGCATAACTTGTGATTTCAATAACCTGCAGACTCTGAGAAGAGTTTGCTTTAGTGGGAGTCAGGAATTAGATGAAGTTCTGCCTGTGCCATGGTTTTGGAAATTACTTGAAAGCCATCAGTAATCTAAGAAACCTGGATGTCTAATTAAGAACATGAGTGTTCCCACTCTTCGTGTGAAGAACAGCTCATGGCAGTGACACACCTGAGCCTACCTGGTGGCTGAGGGCAGTTGCCCAAAATTAGATTCCATTTCAAAGGACACAGTTGAGCAGTCTCTTCTTTTTGTACTACTGAGGGGCCACAAGGCAGGATGGGATAGAAAAAGGAATGTGGATTTGGACCTCCCCCTTCAGAGGCTTGGCCACTCTGATTCTGTGGCTTGGTTGTGTTTGTGATGACGAGTAAGACGATTAAGCTCCATTTTGAATGTGGCTGTGCCAAAGTAAAGACTCTGTAACCATATTGGTTCAATGCTAGGGAGCATTTTAGTTATATAACAAACATACAATGCAGTGCACCAAAAAAAAGTGTACAGTCATGTGGAGCTTCCCTTTGCCTGTTGATAATTTAGAAGACTGACACTAATGAGGTCCCTTGATAAGAAAAGGCAGAACTAAAAGCATCCTAACTCCAAAAGGATTTTGTGCTTCAAATATTAAAGTGATGCAGAGGAGAGAAAGGGCTCACAGTTGTGGAATCCCACGAGTTAAGTCAAACTGCTTGAAGATTAAAAGACATATCTGACCTCAAATCAAAGATATATAAATGATGGAAAATCTGTTCAGAGGAGATTATTGTCCCAATTTCTGTAAAATTTCTGAGGGAACTTCCCACAGGGGACTGTGTGGCTGAAGTTTGCTAAGGCCAGACACTCCTGAGGATCACGTGAATGATATGTATGACTTTGTGAGCATCAGGCAGGAGTTTTTCCCATATGTAAAGCCTGGTAACCATCAATAAGGAAAAACATCAGTCATGCTTCAGTAAAGATTTTACTGAACTTGCAGGGACCATGATAATATCCTAAAAATAAAGCCATAGAAAGATGTAAAATGGTAAACCAAAATAAAATATATTGGATAATATAAAAAATAAAGATAGGCCAAGAAAAATAGAGTGGTTTCTGTGGTGAGATTTAACTGCCCTAAAATTACTATCTGTTTCTCACTGCCTCTGTAAATTTTTGCCAGGCTATGGCTACTATGAGCATCTAATACCGAGAAGTCCTGGCTGCTTATGGGTGTCTCATCCCAGGGAGAAGTGCTTCTGTGCAGGTACATCACTCATTCAGATTACCTAAGCCAGGTGACTGTCAAGGACTTATTGTTCTTGGTTTTTAGCCATTGAATTTCTTCTGCTGTGTTTCACAGTCTCTGCGTGAGCCTGGCCAGGTACCAGGAGTGCCTTCCTCAGTAGCTCAGTGTTTAGGCATGGGACACAAATAGTGTAAGAGTGGGAGAATGAAGTTGGTGAGATGGAGTATGTGCTAGATGTGGGAAAGACTGGGAGGCTTGGCTGGTATAGGGAGAGGAACAGAGATGAAGTGCTGGTTTTCAGTAGTAGGGGATAGATGGTAGAGGAGTAGGTGTGGCAGTGTGGAGCTGAACTCTTAGTTGGGGCTATGGTCTGGTGGGAAGGGCAGGAAGAATATTGTTGTAGAATAATGTGGGCTGGAAGGGGCCTCAGAAGGTCAACTTGTTCAGCCTCTACTAAAAGCAGGGTTAATTTATGTGTTAGGACAGACTGCTGCTGAATTCTCATAGACTACAGGATCCTCATCCAGGCTAGGGGAAGGCGTACAGATCCCAAAAGGGAAAGAGCTGAGTTGGCTCCTTGCTGTAACTTGCCATGCAGTTGGACATTAACTGAAGTGGAGCATGTAGGACACACCTCTTTCCTAAGTAGGTTTATGAGCTGTCATGGAGCCAGCAGGGACTGGCCTTTAACTTCTATGCAACTAGAATAAGGAGGCTGGCTAAATTTATGAAAATACACTTTTGCTAATCAGTTTTGAAAAAAAATTACTCCTTTATGTGAGAGAATATAATATAGAGGAAATTAAGTGGTGTGTTCTGCAGGAAGATCCCAATCCAAAAGTAGAATTTTGAAAAGTGATCTGCCTCTGCAGATCACCTGTTGAAAAATCATAAGCAATTTAGAGAAAAAAATTCCAATTCTGGGGAAAATTCAACTCAAATCTTGAGTATCTCCCTTGGCTTTTCTTGGGGTTTCTCAAATTCACTTCAGTATCCAAATCCGTGTTGACTTGTGTTGTGCAGTCATTTTATGAAACTGACCAGTGTCTTGCTAAAATTAGAAGGAAAATTCTGCTTCCCTGAAGGGGAATCAGAACACGTTTTGGCTAGGTAGATAAAAACAATTTAAAAGACCCTCCAATATACAAAATATTAACTGTTTTCCTGGTAATTAAAGGTAGATCAGGTTAGCTTTGATGTCCTAGATTTAGTTGCCACATCAAAGGGACTTGAGGGGAGTTAACAATAGATCCTGAAGTGGTTTTTGATACTTATTTTCTTATAAAATACAGAGCAGTTAGCTGCAATTTTCATAATAGTCCTTCTGCCATTATAGTAATTCTGAAATGACTTTGTCCTTAGAAGTGTCTCACTCTTGCTCACATAAAAATCTCATACTTGAGAGTCCTGCAGATGATTGCAAATGGACAAAAATGAAGGGTTTGCAGACCTACTTCTTCTGTACCTTTTCTTGGGTGCCAGGCTGCAGGTGGAAAGCAGGTGGTAGCCAGGCATGGGTCAGCTTCTCCTCTCAGGCAACTAGTGACAGGATAAGAGGACATAGTCTTCATCTGCTCCATGGGAGGTGTCGGTTGGACATCAGGAGGAATTTCTTCACAGAAGGGGTGATTAGATGTTGGAATGGGCTGCCCAGGGAGGTGTTGGAGTCACTGTCCCTGGAGGTGTTCAAGGAAAGACTGGATGTGACACTCAGTGCCATGGTCTGGTTGCCATGAGGGTGTTGGGTCACAGGTTCGACTTGATGATCTCAGATGCTGATTCTGTGATTCTATGGCTGGGATGTCTCTAAATATGCCACCCTTTGTATGAGAAAGGAGTGATTATATGCTGCAGGACTGGTCATAATATTTAAAGGCATTAAAAGATGAAAGCCTCATATGTTGCAGAGAGATAATGAGAGATAATGTTCTGAAAGGAAACTATTTTTCTTGCTTTGCAGTTAGTTGTCAAAACCAGTGCACAGTTTTATGATTTAGATTTGAGGAATTACTGTCAGTCATTTTTTAGGTTCCCATTTTTACAATTATCTGTTTTTAATTTTGTCGGTGATTGAAATTCAGACCGAATCTGAGTCTGGATCTGGTTCCTGGATGTGAATCTCCGATTAGAATCGTTTATTCAAAGAAACAAGCTGGTTTTATATGCTTCCCCAAGACACAGCACCTCCCTTCATGGTAACTCTCACCACACAACCCATACTGTGCTGCCACATCAGCAATGAACCTTCTAAATGTCCTTCTATGGGGTGATCATGCGCTGCTCACCCATCTGTCTGTCAGCTTCCGGCAGGCTCCTCTCCATAGGGGTCTGATGCGTTACACCTCTTCCCTCCAGGTCTGTGCTGCCATGTGCTCATTTGTGCTGCCACGTGCTTATCTTTCCCCATATAATTTGAAAGGGAAACAAATGGAATCTAGAGTCTTAAAGTTTAGCATAAATGGGTAGGATTTGCACTACTTGGAAAGTGCTAAATGCCTTTTTTAGGCTCAGAGTTTCCTTGCACTTTGGAAAATCTTAATATCAAACAAAGAATTTAACTTCCAAGAATATATGTGGCAAACAATATGAACAAGGAAAACCTGTATCTAACTGATCAAAGAACTTGTGTATAGTGATAGATTTAGCTTTCACATTGATAACAAATTTGATTAGGGAAAAGTATAATCACTGGATAAAAAAATGGGGCATAAACCCAATTAGCATTAGAATTAGAAATGGTATGAATAATTGAAAATTAATGTTGCAATTTATTATGTCTCTCAATCATAAAGAAATTCACTTTTCTTAACCTCTGCTCCATCTCTTTTTTTCTGTATAAATGGAGGGTTAGGATTCCAGATAAAGAAACAGACACGAACATACTCACAGGAGTAGCAATAAACTCATATTTCCATTCAACAGATTAAGAAAACCCCTGTTCAGCACAGTAAGAGCTTTTATTATGTAGTCAGTGTTGGCAGATAGACATAAAATGCCTGCTCTTCCAAAGGACATGGATCAGACCTCTAATGGGCTTCAGCATCATCTTCGTCTGCAGCCCTCACATCCACATCTGTGCGCTTACCTTCTAACAAGAAGAGAAGAGAAACAGAACTCCATGTAAGTAAAGGAACCCTTTTGCTTTGACTTGGTATTCACGTCTTGCAAAAGTCCATGGAAATTCTTGCTGGAAAGTTTCTGCTTTCACAGGAGGAAAGCAGGGCTTTTTGATGTGCACACTGAATTGTGATCATAGTGTGATCTTTTTAAGACATCACATGATGTAGACACAGAATCTTCCTCTCTGATCTGAAATACTTGTTGCTTTAGCACATTAATACTCCACAAACCAGAACACTGCTTTCTTTAATCACTGATACTGTAATTAATAATAAATTAAATCATAGCTATTCCTATCCTAAAAAAACGTGAAGAGGTGCACAAGGTTTTTTCAAAAGCCTGTTTTCATTAAACAAAAGGAGAAATAAACCCCCTTTGCATTTTCATGCCAAGCATTTAGTTTTATAATAATTTTTTATTTCCACATTTATTAAAATAGTTTCCTTTGATAAAAGCTTTGTGAATTTATGTTAAAAAATTGTATTTACTTTTAATTATGCAGTGAGGCCAAAAACTGACTAACTTTCCAGGAAAAAAATCTCATTTAGTCTCAGTGTTCAACATTGTGTATATGCCAGAAGAGAAGTGCAATACCTTGATTTTCAGAAATGTATTATTTGCTTAAGGGAGGATAGCAAACTCTTTGAAAAATGAGCTCATTATTCATGCAATAATAGGACAAATATAGTATAAAAGGATAAAAAATATTATTTAACATAACTATTTTTGTCTTTGTGAAAAATATTGTTATAGGCATTAAACCTGACTTTCACCCCCTCTGCATCTCCCCCAGTTTCTTCAGGGTCAGGCTTACATAGTAGGAATTGAAAGAAAAGGGACAGTGAAAAATAGATTTGTTACGCCTGGGATGGTGGAAAGGAACTCATTTGTGAAATCACTGTCTGAACTGAATTACAGCTTCCTTCTCTGCTGCTTGCATTAGGCCCTCGAGTTTATAAGTCATCACTGCTAAAAGTTATAGTCTAATAATAATAATAGTAATAACACTAGTGCTAGCACTATGAGCTTCAAATGATGTTCCCTTTGTGTTAGGTATTACAGAAACACAATCAAAGTGGAAAGATCAAGGGAAAAATAGATGCTTTTATTTTTCCCATTTCACATCAGTGAGTCACAATACATTTAAGCAAATATCCAGTGTTCTCCTGAAATAGGGTTTGCTACTGGAGTGAGGCTTAGAGCTACATCTGAAATCCTGACTACATCTGAATTACTCTTTACTTGCACCCTGCACTTTTCCCTGTCTCCTGCTGCTTTGATTGTCCACGTCAGGCACTTCTTGTAGCATGTGCAGGACACGTGCCTAGACTTTCTTAGAGAAAGGGTGTGCAGGAAAGGGAAGAGGAGGTTGTAGTCTTCGTGGTTTCACTTAAAATGGAAGAGGATCATCAGGGGAGCTGTCAAGGACTGAGTGCAGCTATGTTTGTTCAAAGGTCCATCCGCAGCATCTCATCTCCAACCCACGATCGGCAGAGGGTGCTTATAGTGGAGTACAAGAGCGGACAGGCACACTCCAAATTGTCACTTTGTTCTTTTAACGCAATTAACATCTTCTGTATTTCATAGCCACTGGTGGTGCACTTTTTCCCCACACCAGAAAACTTTCAATACCTTTTAAACCTCCAGGGACTCTAAAACCGCATCAGTTCTTGTGGGAAGGAGCTCTGTAACTTAAAGCTACCCTTTGTGAAGTATGTGGGAGTTTTTTGGTTATGATTTTTAAACTTTTGTTCTGAAAGAATTGCACTCAATTTCCTTTGCTGCCTGCTGTTGTTACTGAAAGAGACACAGAACAGCTTCCTAACCTCTGCAGGGCATGATTGATTGCATAGCTCTCTAACATATTTTATCCACAGTTATTTCTGCAACTAAAAAAAAAAAAAATCACGTTTTATTAGCTCTTCATGGGCAAAATCAAAGCAATATTCTGATAATCCTTATATTTCTATTACTTTTAAAATTTATACTCTTCCTTCAGCAATTTTAACTTCACAAGTTTCCTGTTGGCTCACTTTTATGGTTGTCATGGTCTCTCTGAGTGGGAACCCTGTTTCTTGGAAATGCAATATTGCTTGCTATTCCCAACACCTGCTGGCTCAGCATCATCTGCAAGCTTGTTAAGCATGCATGCTGTCCTATCATAGAGACTGTTTATAGAGAAGATCAAAGCTGTTCAGTCACTTGTCCTCCTCTCCTAATGATTTTCAAAGTTTCAGAAGGTGTTTTCTTTTATCTTTCTCAAATACGTAGAGATTTAAAGTTGTTTCAGGTGACTGTCTCCATAATCTGCAATGGAGTATTAAAATGTTTCCATACATTGGATGATTTTTCTATTTTATCGATCACCCAGTTGCAATTTTCATTGTAATAAAGATGGAAGTGATGGAGGACAGTCCTTCTGTTGACCAAAGGTTTGGACATGGCTTGTCTTTCTGAGGTATGCTGCCTGAGAAATTCAGTAGAATGTAAAAGAATGTTTCATGTCCTATATTAGGAAGTGGGCTCATACTCCATACCAGTGTTATACTCTCAGTTTAAAAGTGTGTTATTTTTATTATATCAGATTTATAGCAAGGAAAATAACAATTTGCTACATTAGATTGGAAAAAGTAAAGGTGTCTTGAGCCAAAAAACCTCAGACCATTGAATTAAAATAATTTATGCATATTAAAAAAAACTGTGAAAACAAGAAAAAAAATATATGATACACTGAGAGATGTGTTTCCTTAAAATATTCTTTGAATGTGCTTTAGTCTTCTTGTGCTCATCTATTTGTTTTATATTTTTAAAGGGTCTTCTAACTATTGGACTGAACTCACTGATTGCCACTTAACGTTCAAATGACCTTCCACCAACAGAATCAAGTTCTGACACAAAGAGCTTCTCCCTTTTGTTTCCAACCCTTATATTTTAGTTTTCTGCCAGACTATATCTTGTTAGACTCAACCTAATTTCTCAAGAAATAGAATAGAAAAGAGATCCTGTTATGTTGTTAAATACATAGAACAAAAAAATAGGTGACGTTAAGTGGGCGGCCAGAATTACAGCAATATTCAAGGTGAGCTTGTACATAATAGCATTTGAAGTAGAAAATTGGAATTTGTTCGCCTGATGCATCTTAACATTATACTTGCCTCTTCTATAACTTCTTCAGGCTGGTGGTTCACAGTTTGACTAACCACAGACATTTCTTTGTCCCCTGGTTTTACAGCTAATTTAAGCTGAGGATTTTGCTGTTAGTTCACCAATAAATGATGGGAAGCTGCTGTACTTTGACATCCACCATACTGTTGTATTTCTGTTCATCTATTGTCAAACTCATGCAGTTTGTTTTGTTCCATTTCTCTGCTTTGACAAAGTGTTCCTGGTGACTCTCGAGACTTTCTCCTAGCCCCTGCTGTCCTGACAGATCAGAACAAAAAAAAAATTGCTCTTTCCCTTGAGACCCAAGCAGGCAGCTCTGAATGCTCCCCTCTACTCTGAAAATCTAGGTCTCTCATTCCCTTTGGTTTTGATCCCTACTTTTTCTTTTCACCTTTAATTTCTTCCCAAATCCATAGTTCTACCCCACGACCTCCCTAGAACAAGGTGAAAACAAAGCAAATACTCAAAAATGTATCAGGCTTTCTGTGGCCTGTACTGTGCCTAGAACTGTCAGGAAAGTGATTTCTAGGAGTACAGGAGGTTTAGCCAACATTCATTGTCTCCAGTAGGTAGGTTTGTTGTGAGATACCACCAAGAAACTGCCAGAGCAGGGAGGGCGAGCAATAGCAGAGGTAGAGCAGTGGTGGTAGTGCAGGTGGGGTTCTGTTCTCCCAGTGAAGTTACAGTCCTCCCAAATCTGAGCAGGGGGGTGGTCATAGCAGGGTGCCACCAAAGCAGAGTGATTAATGAAGTGCACTGTCTCATCAGGGATTGCAGTTAGGAGGAGGTGCAGCCAGAGAAAAGGAGGCAGGGCAGAAGACAAGTTAGTAGGTCTGAAGTCAATCCAGAGACAGTGTCAGAAACAGAGAGTAAGATACATACAACTACAGGTACCACAGACTAAGTAGACTAAACAACAGCCATAGCAGATCCCGGGTTTATTTAAGGAAGGGAAAAAAAAGAAAAACCAAAATGAGAGAATAGATCTCTTATTCTATTTGATGAGTACGTGCTTGGTGGCTTCCCTTACAGAGCTGTGTTCACCAAAATATATGTAGTCTATATACAGGTTGTTTTGCCTTGTGTTCTTTCATTAATCAACAGATTCAGAATTTGCTGCTTTGATTTAGTTCAATTTTGACCAAAATTTACAACAATCCTTTAGTGGTTTTTGCTAGCAGGTTCCCGACAGAAAAGTCAAAAGTTCAATTTCAGCCAGTCATCCACAACAACATATCTGCAGCCTGTCAGCATTAGCAATTTAAGTTATGCTTTTCACCTACAAAAGCACCATGGCTCAGTCTAGGACTGAGGGCCCAAGCCTGAGCTTGAATGGAATTCTGGAACCAAACTGCAGAGCTTATGTGGGTGGAGATCCCAAGTGAGGCTGGTCAAAGCAATTTAAGCCTATTAGTGCACTCGTGGCCCTGCATGTATGAATCACTTTAAAAGGTTTCTAAAATTCTTCAAACAACCAACTCAAAATATGATTGATAAGCTAAAATTTTCTGCTCCATTTTACCATTGCTTCTAATGTTCTCTTCTTATGCAAATTTCTCCCTGAATTTTCAGCTATATCCATCCAATATAAAATGAAGCATTAATCTGCATATATTCTAGAGCAGACACTGGCTGAAGTCACCACCTGCTTCTTGGTTTTGCATGTGACGTAACTTCAAAGTATGCTGTAACAAGGGATTCCAAACCACAGTCAACTGGGGTAGCCAAGAGGGTTTTAGTAGACCTGGCTCAGTCAGCTGAAAATACACATGACCCCTGAAGGATCTTCCTCTGAGTTCATTTTGATCTGGTCGGATGCAAGACACTTCCAAATCAGAAGCTATGTAGTTGCAATGCACTGGGAAAAATGGCAAAGCAATTCATCTGTGCATGCTAAACTTATTTGGAAATGATTTTGTTTCTGAAAGTATTCCGTCCTCTAGAAGATGCTGGTACTAGATTTTTCAATCTAGTAAGTAAAGGAAGACAAGGTGCTCATTAAAAGCAATGCTCCTTTCACCTTGGCCATATGCTGTTTATAAGCAACTGTAGTGTATTATTATGCCAGTGACAGTAGTAAATCCTTGGAGAAATGTTTCTGTGAAAATGC